>JANRGW010035412.1:57495-68321 GCA_024733675.1 Psilopsiagon aymara
GTGCGGGGCAGCCCCCCCCCCCCCCCCCCCCCTTCAGAGGACATGGCCACGGGCTCCAAGTAAAGACATCTCAGACTGCTGTAGCTCTGGGTTCCTGAGTTGACCCACGTGGGAGCAACTCAGGAACCCCTGGATCACCCAGAGGCCCAGGGCTGCTGCTGAACAGCCTCTGCAGAGGCTCCTGGACACCCAGCACACAGACTCAGAGGAATGCCAAGATGATGCAATTACATAAATTACCACACTGAACCTTCAACTAGTTCTCCATCAGAAATAGTCTGCCATACACCAAAAAAACCCTGTTATTGTTAACTTTCGCCTTCCATTGTTTTTTCTGGGTCACCTCATGCTTCCCCCCCACTGACTTCCTGACAACCTTGGGAGGAACAATACACCAACAGAGTATTTTTCCTCCAAAAATTTACAGCCTTGGCACTGAGGGGGGATTAGGAAAAAGGGTGTCCTTTCCCAGCTCCAGCTCCAGCCAGAGCCCTGAATACTCCACAGTGCTGGCATGTTCAGCCAGAGGACAGGCCTCCTTATTTCAGGGTGAAAATCAAGACTTGCTAATTTTCATCCACTGCTTTGGAGCATATTCACTATTACATTAGGGCAAGATAATTCAGCTCCAATAGGAATCATCTCTCAGCCATGCTGTGCAGCTCTGCAGCTGAGGAAGGAGCTCATGCAGTGCTCCAAAGGCAGGTGGACATGTTCTTTTGTGGTTTCTGTGCCGTTATTTCTTGGCTACCATTACATTTCTCGATGCTCTGAATTTAGTTAGATGTAATTTAATAAACTGTTGTAGTCTGATTTTCCAGGGAGTTTTATTTGGGTCTGACTGGGGAAGGAAGAGATGTCCTACTAATGCCCTTATAAAACAAGATTTCCTTGCTCTTTTTTAGAATCAAATCAAACCCAAAGTCAGATGGGTGCCATGAGGCACACAGAAAAAAACAGAGAAAGCTGATATCATCAAATGTCTCCATCTGTCCAAAGCTGCAGTAAAAGAAAGGAAGCAGCACTCCCTCCTGCAGCAAGCCCAGGAGGTCCAAGAGGCTTCTGGCTGGTAAGATCCTGGCCATGTCTGCCTAGGGAGGCCAGCAACTTACAAAGACACTGTGGGCTTCCCCTTCCCAGCAAAGCCTCTGTTTGCAGGGGTCTTTAATGCAAACGCAGACCATGAACTGTTGGAGAAACATCCTCTTCCCAAGTAATACAAATCACAGGGCACCCCAGCACCTAAATATCACCCTCAGCTGCAAGTATCTGACACGGCAGTAGCCTTTCCTCCTCCAGCTTGCATGACTACCTTGGAAGAAAGGCAGCAATGGAGGAGAATGGGCCTGGGTGATGAACAGGATGGATGGAACCCCCTGTTTGACAGCTGATGCCTCCATCCCCTCTGGAGCAGGGCCCAAGGGAGAGCTAGCACCATCTCAGTGCTGCCTTGCCAGCAGGTTTACTTCCTGGCCAGCAGGAAGGGGGAGTCAGGCAGCATCAGCCACACTCCCCTTGACTTGCCTGCTGAGATTCCTTATAGAGAAGAGTCAAAATCCCTCTCTGATGCTAAATGTTGGGACACAAACAGTTCTTTTTCACGTGTCCTCCACTTGAACTCTTATTGTCATAAGGCTGTGACTGACACCAGCCCTCACCATCCCCATCCTATGTCCCATATCCTACCATTAGCTTTGGGGACCTCCCATCTCCAGCCCATTCTCACAAGGACAGAAGGATGCGAGGCCATGGGAAATAGACAAAGGTTTAAAATGCTTAGTGGACAGAAACAGACCATCCTGAGCAGGGGTCTCAACCTCTGGTAATATTTCAGAGGGTAAAAGACAGCCCTTCCTCCCCCACCTTGTACCAATATGGTGTAAGGTTTAAAGGAGGCTCCCCATAGCGAGGAACTTCAAAGCTTCGCCAGCCCCTCCCACTGAGTGTCCTCCTGGTTCAGTTCCACACTCCACATTTAAGTGCCTTTCATCCTTCCTCTTCTTCATCCTCACCATTATTAGGTTCCCTTCCCCCACTCCGCCCACTCCCACCCTTGCTGGAGACTGCCTTTGGTCAGGAGCCCAATGGGAACCAGCTGTCAGGCATAGCTGGAATATCCTGGAGAAAACAGCTTGAAAATACCTCCCCCTCTGCTTCCCCTTCATGGCAAAAGAAAAAAATCCCACCGCAAAATGGCCCTGCAGATGGAAAAGGCATCTTGCAGGCCACCCTCCTCCTGACCTGCGTGGGTCCACTCACTGGCTTGATACCAGGAGGTCTTGGGTCCTGACTCCCCTTGGGATCCCAAACCCATCCTGTTTGTCCTCCTCCTGCCAGTGGGACCCTCCTGATCCACACAGAAAAAGCCCAGGGCCCTTGGCCAGGAGCACTTTGTACTAATGCTCCCTTGTGAACTTCTTTAGTCACCTCACTCCAGCATTGTCCTTCAGAGATGTTCCTGCCCTCCCTGGCCTGGGGGTTGTTGTTTAAACAGCAGCAGCAGCCACACAAGCTGCTAGCTGTCCTGCCTTTCCAGGGTGGTCTGTAATTGCTTCCTGTCCTCTCCAGCAACTGGCTTCATTTGTTTGAATTTCTGTCTAATCTCAGAACTGGGGGAGTTTAGAAAGAGAGATGCTTAGTCCATGCTCATGAGCGTTTTCCTGTGCTGGGTCAAGTTTAGCCAGTCTTGGAGATCCAGCCTGGTATAGTCACAGTCCCACAACCAGAAATAAAGCCTGAGCTTAAAATAACCCAGGCAAGCCTCAAATCCCAGTCTTGGGTAGTCTGGAGTCCTTAATTTAGAGATGCTGTGAGACTAGGGCTTTTTGTGGTCCTTGGATGTGGCAACTGGAACCCAGGTGTGTGCCGGCAGGAGCAGAGGGAGAAAAAGGAATGAAGGGAAGGGGAGAAATTAAATGCTATTTCTCAGACTTCAGAAGTTTGCTGTTCTTGGTCATATTATGATATGGGCTGTATTTGAGGTGGATTTTATCCAGCCAGTTTGCACAGATCCCACTGATTTCCCAGCATGCTGATTCTGTGTCTCTGCACTAGCCTCTGAGCTCCCATTATACTGCAGCACGAAAAGGAGATGCTGGGGGCCTGCCACAAGCAGAGTTTATCTGCCCTGCAGGCTCCATACCAAACACCCAAAGTTCTCTTTTCCTCCCTGCTCTCAAAAAAAATTAACTTTGGCTTTTTGTTGAGATGGGAAGTGCTGTGAATAATGTCCACTTTCAACAGCATTTCCCACATTGATAAACTAAAACTTTTAAAGAAAAATGCCCCAGACAGTGCTTCCAGAAATAAGAAACATATTCCAGAATAAACCCTTATGGCTCGTCTGGAGCAGGAAACTAAACAGGCTTTGTTTTGGGGGTCTGAGGCAAATGATGGAGGCAAGAGGAATAAGGTATGTGGTACACTCCTGACCATCAGTCTCCCAGCCACCTCTGCCTCTGCTGTGAGGCCTATGTCAGCTGACTCTCCGTGTTTCATGGAAAGAGAATGGGAGAGGTATCCTATTTAGTCCCCATTAGTTCCAGAAGATTTTCTTCCCTTCAGAGAGATTTGAAGGAAATGAAGCCAGAGTGTGTATTTCAGATCTAGGGTACCTGGATCCAGAGCCAGCCACTTCCTAGAAGTGTGAACCCAATGAGAAAATGCATGATAGTATCTCTGTGGCATGGTGTTCCTAGATAGGATTTGTGTGAGTACCTGGCAATCTTCTCACAGGTCAGAGCTCGACTAGAAGAGGATGCTGCAAGTGGGAGGAGAGGTCACCTGGTGGTTGGGACTCCCAGACTGGAACTGCAGAGAAGGATGAATGTGAAAAGGGAGGATTTTGCAATGGGGTGAGAAAAAGGGGCTGTGGCTGGACTGAGATGTGTACACCATGTGCTGGCAGGTCCTAGAAGATAGCTGAGACCCACTTCAGTGAGGCTGATGCTGGCAGGAGTGAATGGAAACCTTGGTTCTTTTTAATACCCCTCTTCATTAGAAGGATGCTGAAGTAGTGAGATGACAGCATGGCACAGGATGGGAGGGGCTGGTTCCTTTTTATCCTGCCCATAGGGGGTTACCAGTACATACTGTGGGACTCCTGGGATGGAAAGCCTGGAGTTACAGCAGACACAAAAACAAAGACAGAACAAGCCCATTCCCACCCCTCACTCCTCTAAATATTTTCCTGAATGGCTCTGCAAGCTGTTCCTGGTCCAGAGGCATCTCACGGTTCACGTCTATCCACTGCCTGTTCATAGCATGCATTACACTGCATGGAGCATACTGAAAATGTATTGTTCCTACCTAATTTGAACTGCATGAATTTGATGTGTTAGGTAGTATTTTATATGCGGCTGCATACACTTTAAATTAATTTTTGGACAATACAATAAATGATGGCTTTTTAATGTTCCTTGTTGCACACAGCCCCCATAGCAGATGATGTTCAAAAGGCATCTAACAAATCCCACAGCTGCTAGCCGCTGTGGTGCAACATGGATGGCCCTTCCCACACCAGAGTGAGGGGCACCTACACAGCTGGACTTTGCTTTGCAGGACAGGATCAGGCCTTTGAAGCACCCGCTTGTATGCCTTTTTGAGCAGACAAGGTGCAAAGCTCACTCTCTCATGGAGTGTCTCCAACACAGTGTGAGTCCCTTCTCTGCTTCCAGTTTTGAGATCTCACTACAACAGCTCCAAAGCCCTGCTGGTTCTCTTCCTTATCTTGCCCTCCTCATGCCTCTAGCAGCTTAGTCACCCTCTTTCAGCACTGAGATGCACTGCCCAGCAAAGATGACACAGGCTTTACAGAGGTTCTTCCAAATGAGCACTACTTAGAAGCAAAGCAAGAGCATCCACTTGTCCTCACCATAAGAGCTTAGGTTTGGACTGGTAGACTTAGATGGCCCCAGTTCCCCCCCAGCTCCCTTTCTGTTCAGCCTTCTGGTTTTGGCACAAAGTATCATCAATATCTGTTCCCCTTCCTCATATTCATTCCCTCTCTCCTTGCTTGATTACAGGCAGTTCTTCATAGAGCTCTGGTCTCTTTTTCTGGCACTCTACTGCTTCGCTCACAATCCAGACTGTCAAGAGCTATCTGTTTACAAAGGGACAACCCTCATGCAGTAATGTGAAAAGCAGGGAGGAGCTCAGGTTGGAAGAGAGATCATCAACAGTAGAGTGAAGCTGGACCACAGGTAACAACAGGAATTGACTATGAAATCTCCTACTGTCCTTGTCCAGGTCACCTAGGCATGACCTTAGCTTTTTTATGTACAAGTACAGGCATTAAGGTCTGAGATAGAGCCAGGTGGAGCCTGGTGCTTGGTGCCAGACCCTTCACTCAAAGACATCTCCATCCGCTGTAACACCCTGCCCATGATAGGAACATCCCCTGAACAACATCAGGGACAACAGAAGCGGAAGCTGTAGCCCTGGCTTTAGAGAAGAGGAAAGCGTTCCCAGCCAACAGACAAGAACCATGTTGCTTTTATTTTAGACATGGCTGTCTGGCTGCCAGTAATGTATCTGCTAGCTATCGGCTGGTTTTAAAGCTTTATCCCAAAGGGCTACAGCCTTGCCAAGGCTTTGACGTTGGTGGTCAAGATGGACTTTCTGAACCAACAGAGTGATCTGATTGGTACCAGAAAGAGGTGGGAGAAAGAAAAACATACATGGTTCTTATTACCTGACTTCAAAATCATGGTAATAAACCCAAATTTGGGAAGCAATTAGAAGGGAAGAAGAGCAAAAAGAAAAAGGGGAATGAGTCGCCTGGCGGTCTCAAGGCAGCCTTTCAAGGATCAGTACTTGGATAAAAGCCAACATATCAGCTCTAATCTTTGGCATTTTGTTGGACTTAACAAGGACTTTAAAATGAATCCAGTCGCAACTGACGGGCCCCATATGGATCCTCGTTTGAAATCTCCTTCTCAGCACCAAATCAAATAGTCTGGGACCAGAGAAAGCCATGAGGAGACTTTAAGAGGGAAAAACAAAGGCAGGGATCCACATATGCCCTCACACACACATATGCACACTCATATACACCAGCAGTGCATGAAAACATCATGCTTCGTATCAGTTCAGTTACCACAGACAAGTGGCTTCGTGGCTCCACAGAAGGGCTGTCTGTGACCATCACAATACCACAATATTTCCCTTGATGCCACTCAACTGAGTCACTTCCCAGACTCTCTGTGAGTTCAATCACACACACAGCTATAGATTGCCTTCATTTACTGCCTTTTATTTCAAACTTTGATTAAAAAAAAAGTATGGATATTTTCCTTCCCATATTAAAAAAAAAATTAAACAACATTCTTCCTCATCTTTCTCTGAAGCTGGAGCATCTCTCATCTCCCTAAGCTACACCACAATGCGAGAACAAAGGCATCTGACCTGTATCCATGGCAACACTCAAATTCTACACCTTTGCCTTTTGTACCAAGTACCCCCTCCCTTTGTCCACCCATACACATGCATATATGTACACACTCCCTCCATCTGTCTGCATGTACATATACATATGCATACAAGTGTGCATACATAACACATGCATATATATTTAAAAGACACTGGTCCTAATTCTCGTAAGATTCCCTGTATCTGCCTCACATGACAACTGAACTCGTGCTTATTCCATAGCGGGGTCTGCCTTCAGGTGACGGCAGGGTTAATGTAAAATCCACTGCCAGCCACAAGGTAGCACTTGGTTCAAGGAAGAAAAGCAACTGTTGAGAGTAGAGAGACGTGGGAGCGTAGTAATGGATTATCAGGTAACACTTGGCATGCCAGGGTGAGAACAGCTGGCCTCTGCCTTTTCACGGCCACTGCCAGGGATTCAAAGGGGCATTCACCTATTCAATTAATGAGTCAACTCGAGGGGAATGGCATCACATCCCTGCAATGAAACAAGTAACAACAACAACCAACCAAACACCACCACCACCACCAAAACCAAACCATCTGATTATTCAAAAGGGATGTGCCAAGCAGGAGCACTGCTGGAGCACATTTTTAGCACTCCCTTTTCAGGGTCATCAGACTCCTGTCTGCCTGCAGCCATCTCCCCTGTTTGCAGACGCTTACCCCACAAGACCCTTCTCTGAAGCACAGCCTCTGCCTTTGTGTGCTGTTCACTTTGGAAGGATTTCAGTGCTTTGCAGCAGCAGCCAGTCACCAACGGGTGTGGAGGACGGCACATGAGAGCATGGAGAACGGCACCCAGCATTGTTGAGGGAGGGCTGCCAGTCAGGAGCCATGGCACGTGAGGGAAGGTCTCTGCAGAAAGCAGCAGCCCTCAGGTCTCACAGAGTTTTAAACTCTGCAGGATGCTGGGGATACAGCCATGCACAGAGGCTGATTTCACTGATCAGCTGATGGGCAGCATCTTTCCTTCTTCAAAGGCTGGTTCTCAAGAATTTGTTAATTTGGGAAAGACTGGCACCGCCTGGTATGTCATACCTAAAAGCCTGCCAAGTCCCAAGCTCTTGGAAGATACTGAAAATTTGCACAGTAACAACTGCTCGTTTTGTAGTGGCTCTGCAGAAGCAATGAATTTCATCCTGGGAGGAACATTTAGAGTTGCCACAACTGCATCACAGTGTCCTCTCTCAGGCTCTAACAACTTCCACTGGAAGTGAGAAAAGACTGGGTGTTTTAACCCACTTCTCTCCAGCTGCACTACTACCACAGAACCTGGGGAGGTCTTCTGCAAAGGACCAGCTCTGCTCTGATAAAGATGCTGACCAGAAAGTGGTCAACCCTGTGATCAAGTTGAGACTTGGTTAACAGGCCTTGGGCAGAGAGGGCACAATCAAACCTTCATCCCCCCTCCCTTTTAAATGCTTCCAGTTGTCAGTTTAGCAATATGAAAACAGCTGAACTGTGGTTATAGACAATGAATGATGCAACAGAATACCTCATGCAGAAATAGAAGATTTGCTGCTTATTTCTCTTCAGCAGGAGGGCCGTATGCATGGGACCAGGTCCAAACTTATTGACGTCAACATAAAGACTCACATTGACTTCAGTGGGCTTTCATTGGGACCATTATTCCCTGTGAGAAGACACTTACTGGGAAACCAAGGGAGGATCTACATTTCTGTGGAACAAATATGAAGTGGCCTTTGTCTTCTGCAGCACCAAGGTGTGCCCCACAGAGACTGAAATTCCTAGCATGCAGCACTCCGCTGTCAGACCTCAACAGCAATGACAAGCTGAAGTTCGTCTACAGACAGTGCTGATGCTGCTCCTCTCTCATCCTACCAGAAACAAAAATGTCAGAAACAAGTACAGGCACAGACAGGCTTTGCTTCATTGCTGGGCCAAGTTTAAACAGTAATGGCCAAACTCTTATGCCAAAACTGTCACTATATTGAGAGTGAATGCTGGGAACCCCAGCTAGGATGGCTGGGGGCAGATGCCTGCTTCTGAAACCTAAACCTCCAAAAAGGCCCGTGTTTCCTGTGCCTCAGTTTCCCCATTAGTAAACAACATCCACATACAGTGACATCATACTTCTGGGTAAACCATGTCACTAAGGGTAAAACTGATCTACCCTCAGGATCTCCCCTCATGGCTGCCCCTTATGTTCTTCACTCACAGCCACCCCTCTCATGGCCGCGTCTCATATCTCCTTAAGATCCCCTCATGCACCATGGCCATCATTCACCCCTCATGGCCACCTGTCACAACCCACAGTTGCCCTTGCTCTCTGCTCATGATCTCCACTACCAACCTCCCATCACAGCTGCCCCTCTCCCCTCACAGACTTTCCTATCCCCTCACAACTGCTTCTGTACCCTCACGGCCCCTCCTTTCCCCTCATGGATGCTCCTCTCCTTTCATGGCCTCCCCTCTCTGCTCACGGTCACCCCCTTCCCCTGATGACTGCTCCCCTCCCCTCATGGCCACTCCTTTTCCCTCATGGCAGCTCCTTTCACCTCACGCTTGCCCCTCTCCCATCACAACCATCCCTCTCAGGTAACAGCTACCCTTCTTCCCTGATGGCTTCCCTTCTCCCCCTACAGTCATCCCTTTCCCCTCATGGCTGCTTCCCTTCTCTCCCCTCATGGCCACCACTTTCCCTTCATGACCAACAGACCCAGAAATTATCCGCAAAGAAGTACCTTAGCACACAGGCAGTAGGAAAAATCGTGTGTGGAACTGGATAGAAAAGTGTTAAACATTTGTTAGGAGTGCCCTGTTTCTGAGACTGTCAGTAAATGTGAGAAGAGCATAGGCTTTACTGCAGTATTCCATGTTGTTCTAGCAGTAGCCCAGGGACAAAGTTATAGCAGGCAAACAGGGTATGGGGCTGGCAGAAGGCACAGAAGGACATTCTGCAGGGACACAGCAAAGCCAGCTGCACGGCCAAGACAGAAAATGGGAAAGGGCTGGTCTGACCCAGAGGGAAGTGTACACAAATTTGTGGATGCTGAGGATCAGATGTGGAAAGCGTTTGGAGAGGCCTGAGACTGAAAAGCGTTAATAGGGACAGATGGAGGAAGCTTACCTAACATCTTCCCACTCATTGGCTGTCTCTGTCTGGCACTATCAGCCCTTTGCTTAACAACATAATTCATATTGGCACTCAAATTCACACCCACATATCTACAGGGGAAAGCACAGCCCTGACCTGTACTTCCAGTGTGGTTCATCATATGAGTCATTTCTGTACCTCAAAGAACGACTGGAACAAGGTATTCCCTCAGTGTCGTCCACACTAGGCACTTAATTAACCCTTTTCGTGTGTGACTGAGAATCAAGGTAGAAATAAAGGACTGAGAAGATACCAGGGTAAATTAGAGGAACATCTCTATGGTTCAATGCCTGGGAAAGGCAAGGGAGGAACGGATACACAGCGCTGGCTTTTGGGCTGTGAAGCTCTCTGGTACCACACTGTCCACACCTAGGGGAGAGTTATGACAGTCAGCGGCTCTTCTGAGAAGTGAGTTATTTCAGAAGGAGCTTCCCTTGTTCTCAAGCTTGTTTGAATGCATTCTTAAGGTGTTTATTGTCTTCATACTGTTCTATGGCTGAACTCAAGCTATGTTTCCTGGACAGTGGCCCTACTCCAACCTCAGGGATAGAAATGTGGGTCTCTATGCTCTGTTCCTCCCTCCACTTGGCAACAAAATATGGATATTGCTTCAGAGGAAGCAATGCAGAGAAACGCTTCACATTAGTGAGATACACAAAAAGTATTTTTGGCAGTGTGGTGTGGGAATCTGGTGTAGGCTGTTGCTCCTAAGTTCTAGACTCCCTCGTCTACAGCAACAAGTGGCACCTACATCTATTATGTCTGGAGTGTTCATGGGTCCTAAAAAGGAGGATCTCATAAGAGACTGATACAGGAATTGATGGTGCTTCAAGGTGCTTTCTTTAAGGAAGAATCCTTCTGAGTCCCTAAAAACGGTTAACTCCAGGAGATGTGGAGACTATCCATGGTTTTGTTGGCATAGCACTAGTTTTCTGTGCTTCCTGGAAAGACACAGCTATTTCACACCCAAAAGGGACTACAGCAAACCATGTGCACTCAGTTGAAGTGTCTGAGGAGACAGCCCTTGCCATGGCTATTGCTGCATTTGGAGATTCTTTTGCTTCGCTGTGGAGCAGCTTCTTGCAGCGTTCTCTGGGGACCACGGTTTCAAATGAAAACAGCCAAGAGGAGCCAGAGCTCAGTCCTTGCACCAGAACTGCAAGGTCTGTAAATTAACTTCTCTATTGTTTTCTCCCTGATTTTGTGTCGTGGTTTAAGCCATAAATCAGCCACGCAGTTTGTTCACTCACTTCCCCCTTTTTCTTCCCTCTGCTCC
>JANRGW010035414.1:7220-20395 GCA_024733675.1 Psilopsiagon aymara
ATTTCCCCCCCCCCCCCCCGACTACTAGGATTTTCTCTCAAGAAAAGTTCCATCTACACGATTTTGTTCCATAAGAAGTCCATCACTCAGGTCACATCTGGCACAATTCCCAGAACGTGCGCAACTTTTTCAGAACTTCTCCCTCTCCTCCATGGGCACACAGAAAAAACCCACACCAAATAATGTCTGTCACTCACAACATACATTCTGGGAGACTGAGGTAATTATGGAACTTCTGATTTGTTTTTTGTTTTGGTTTTGTTTTTTTTTAAGGCAATGTTGAAATGTATGACTTAATTAATTCAGGATCTCCTATCTCTGTCACTGTATGCATTGAAGCATATCTGTGGTGGGCTTTTAAAGTACACAGTGTTTTAAAATAGTCACATACATGAAGACAACAACAATAAACTACTGCTCTTGCTTTCTCTCTGGTTGCCAAATCCAAGTTTAGGTCAGATTACAATGCCCATATTATCCCCCCTAACTTGCTGACTTACAAACACCAATTTTAGTGAAACCTTGTATCCTATTCCCTGTGACCTTCAGAGACAAGAATATTCTCTGTGAGAGTGGACAGTACAGCTTAAAAGTTAATCAACTCTTGCTACAGAAGAGAAAGCTAAACAACAATGAAGTACCACAAAGAATAGTCTGGGCACATGACTCTGTTATTTCCCCCAATTGAAACTCAAACCCAATGTATTCTAAAACAAGAGCTCTCAAAATTAATAGCTTAGAACTAAAATAGAACTTTAATTTCTTAGAACTATGAAATAAAGTTTTATTAGTAAAAACTAAGTAAATGAAGTTAGCAAGTTGTCATATTAAAAAAAAAACCCAACATATCCTAACAATGTGAAATTTTCTAGCAGTTTAACAGCATTCTTTTAATCTTGAACAAAGGAAAATATGATTAAAATGTAACAAGCTTTTAATATTTTATTTCCACACAGGAAGCCTTTTCTCTGCAGCTACCAAATTAATTAAATTTATCCTTTCTAAGAAAAATTAAAATTTGTCTTTTATATGTAAACACGGCTTCCCAAACAGGAAGCCAAAGTCTGTGTTGATTAATACCATCTGTATTTCTCTGCTATCCGCCAGACAGGCAAAATTAACATTCTCCTTTTTCTTTTCTAACTGATAAACCTGAAGGAACGATATTTGAAATATTAATTGAAGGAGGTTCTTACCTTAGAACTATTTTGCAGTTCCTTTTGGCAGTCTACTGGAATGGAATATTTACCTGTTATAAAGTAGATAAGGTATTATTAGTGTTATCTTAGAATATACAGCTAAAGTAAATCACCTTCATTAGTTGCATATATATACATGTAAAAGGCAATTATGTTCTCCTCAGTGTACTTCAGTGATATACACCAAGGAACTACTGGGTTCAGGAAATCTGATACACTCTTAAATTATAAAAAACAAACAAAAAAAAAAAGCTAAATGTGTCTCAATGTGATTCAGGCAGCTCCTAAGTGCTGAGCTCCCACTTATTTTTGCATTTATGTGCAAAATGCCTTCAGTAATCTAAGCATATTTCAGTAGTTGTTTTATCTACAGAATTTTCTACAATATCTAGAATTCAAATGACTGCGCCTATAAGGATTTTTATTGTCAAACATTTTCTTGTGTCTAGTTCCTCTTCTATTCAACTGCTGTCTTGTTTAGCACAGTTTTAAGTTCCAGTAAGAGCTACTTTTTATTTCTCCAATCGAACAATGCCTTGCACACAGAATTATGACTCAAGAGGTGTTATCACAGTAAATAAATAAGTACTGCATGCATATTAGCGTATGATAGCATGGTATGGCGAATACAAAGAAAGACTTAAACATTTACTAATCATTCATATTTGCTATTTAGTGTTCTATTTTTAAAAGTTCATTAGATTTTCTGCATCAAGTAAGATTAACTTACAAATTCAAGAAACAATAGCAACAACAACAACAAAAATCTACTTCCAGAGCTCTATGAGTAAAATCAACTCATTTCTCATTTTTTCCCATGACTCTGTTAATCACAGAATACATATTTCTTAGAATCTCAATGTATTTCCTGTTAGATTGTAGTACTGGAGGTACATCCTGATAGAGTGGAAGTCTGATAGCTTTTTGATAAGAGCACATCAAATTTACTGTCACACTTCAGTGTTTCTACTGTTTTTTATTTATTTTCATCACTGCAAAAATACAGAAACGATAACTGAAACTTTCCTCTGTGATGGAAAAATGTGAAATAATACCCCCAAGATTGCATATGTGTATGATAGCAATGTTTCACTCATAAAAAAACATAAATTGTCGAAAACCATAATTTTCAGCAAGACACTGTGGGTAAAAAGTATGTTGGTTTCACTGTCGCCACCAACAAAGTTTTTACTGACTGTGTTCCTACAGTTTCATCATAGAAAAGAAATGAAGCACTTGTGAGGGAAAGTACAAGGGGTGAGAAAAGACAAATTTTATTTGTAAAAATAAGGGATGGGACAAGGTTTTTCACTTTTATCCACACTATTTAAAACTAATTGTAAAAGTCATGATGCCTTTGGAAATACACTACAAAACAAATTAAATTGCAGTTAAGTATCTTTTATGTTTAAAACTTCTTTTAAAATTCTTAGAAACCTTTCAATGAAGCAATTATGCTGCAGTAAAAATGGGTTAGAATTACAAAACCACTCTGTGTCAGTATGTCAGCCTAAGGTAAAATATTTAAAACCCCACTCTATTACCAAATGGAATGTCATACGTTATGAATTTCCACCTGTTCAGAAAACTTGAGAACCATATTTTGGCAGGAAGTTCAGCATTACAAACCTGTTCATTACTTAAAATAGCTCTTTGTTCCTTATCTTTGGAGCATTCGTAGTTTCTGGAATTTCTACCATTTTGTACTGCAATAACGTATTTACTTGCTACCGAATACTTCAAAATAACAAGAAAATATTGAACTGAATCTTCAAATATGCACAATTAATGAAGCGTTACAATTTCAGTTTGGTGTAGGAGCATCATTTTGCAGGAGATTTCTGTTGTTATTCCAGTAAGTACCATGCATAAGTATTTGAGTAAGTATCATGCAAGTACTTCTAAATCAACAACTATTTTGTTGCCAGCAAACCTTCAAAAAAAAGTATTTACAGAAACACAAATATGGAAATTTAAAGATCATGAATATTTAATGAAGTTTAAAAATTTACAGTTAAAAATACCTTGCACTTGTTTATTGATTAAGATCAGACCACCTTTTAGCCTTATAAATTCTTTTTGTGTAAGCAATGATAATCTAAAGTGGCTTCTGAGTAGATAATTGCTTATTTATGGGATTGCAGAACATCTAGCTGCATATATTCTCAGTTGGAATCAAAAGATATTCTGCTCAAAAGGTGAGTGCTAAAATAATAAGTTGTAATCTGAAGTATAGTAAATAGAACAATCATGTAAAAATACAGTGAAAAACAGACAGCCTGGGAAATTCACACTTTTGGGTGGCATTTTCTTTATTAAAATTCTTTATTAAAAAGAAAGTCTTAGTAATAAAAACTACCTTCTCTTTTTGCATTCTCTTTGCATTCTCTTTTTGAATGGCATACTGAAGGCCCTATAAATTACATTTATTTTTTCAACTTTTTGACTGCTCTGTCTTTTACCATCTTTTTGGTATTGTCATTGATGTTGTTCCATTTAGGGGGTATTTGGTTTATTTTACTGCAAACAGAAAAAATATTTTAATTGTAAATATTGACTAAACTTTTGTCATTCTAACCATAAGGAAATATGACTGTTCCAAACTCCAGCGCATGTATTATACAAGCATGTGCTGCTAGATAAGTAGAGACTGATCACTTATCTGAAGTGATTAATAGGTACAATTATCGATGGCAAACATCCTATTCTGACGTTGCTTTGTTGAAAAAGATATTCTCAGACTTGGGGGCCAGTGTAGATCTGAAGATCGCAAAATTACATGTTACCACGGTAGCTGCTCACTGTAAACTGTATCAGAGTGGACAAAAAGAAATTTAAAAATTCCAAAACATCACCAAGCTCTTCTGACTTGATATTTTGATGAGTTTTTCATGTGTTATTTCAGAATCTGTTAACCTGTACTGCTTTTCTCAACTACATTCATTCTATGTGTTGTGAAATACAGTCTACTGATTTATTTCAGAATGCAGATTTTCTATCATGCCTCACTAAGCACCCAGGAACTTGGGGATCTCTACAGGTGAAAGATAATCTGTTTGTTTAGTGGCTGTTTTTGAAATACAGCTCTATTAAATACATACTTCCTTGGGTTTTGGTGGTTTTTTTTTTTGTTTTTTTTTTTTTTTGTTTGTTTCATTTTCATTTCGGGGTGGTTTTTGTTTGTTTTATTTTGGTTTGGTTTGCTTGTTTTTAATTTTAAGTCTTAAGAGTGCAGCATACAGGCTATCTGGCTACGTGATTATGAGTCAGTAGAATTTGTAGGCAGGCGGTGTCCCTAATTCAAAATGCATGTGATTGTGTGGGCATTTTCACTGTATATGCCACAATTCTCAGTTTCTTGGCTCTTTCTAGAACTCAAATCAATGTGTATTAACTTTATTTATTTTTTCAAACTTTGAATTTATCCTAATTATTTAAGCAAGTGGCACCACATCCTGACTGCCATGGTTATCCTGAATCTGAAACACGTATGGGTTATGTTATTATATTAGTATCATCAGGCAAAAGTTTTAGGCTCGGCAAAAGTTTCAGGCTCAGCATAAGATCAGTTACATTCAAAATTCAGTCAGGTATTGATTTTTGCATCCAAAAAAAAAAAAAATCAGAAAGATTAAAACTTGAACATCTGGAATCACCTTACTATACCTCTAAAATGAGCAGCAATATATAAAATAATATTTGCAAAAAGAATTTTAGAATAATGAAATAATGCTTGCATATATATGTATAAAATATCTTCCTAAGGAAAAAAATAGAATGCATATGCCCCAATGTCAGAAAGAAAGAAGAGGAAACCTTTTGGTTTCTCTCCAGAATTATCATCTACCAGTAGATCTCATTGTTCTGCTCTTACATACTCTTTATCCCAGTTTACCCAAAGAATTATTTTTATTCTTGGGCTACTCCAATTTCTGCAGACAACTTATTTAACCCTTACTTTATTTTTGTTCTTGTCTTTTTTTTTTTTTTTTTTTTTTTTTAATGCATTTCCTAAAACGCTGTGAGCAGAGGAGAAAAAGTTTATAGCTCTTCTTTTCTCATCTTTATAAATAATCAGGCTTTCCTAATATGCCAATAGCAAAAGCACGTAACTCCCTTGCAACCCACAACAGTTCTATGGCAATATGCTTTGCATATAGTGAAATGGCAAAAGATTTGTTACTCATTGCTTTGCCTACCCCATTACAGCCAGTATGTATACATACACACTGAGTCACAGGTGGCAAAGAAAGGAAAGAAGCATGGAGAACTGACCTTAAAAATTAATAGTTTACACGATAGAGTATAACACATTTAAAGATGATGATAGTTAAATAATTGAAAATTATTTAAAACAAATAGAGTTTATCATCATAAGACATTTAAAGAAATTAAGATCTTGACAACCAGCCATTTTTTAGTTTGGAGAAGGTTGGAACTAAAATTGATAATAACGGTACAAGCACCATAATTCGGATTTACACAAAGCCTCTCATAATGTCTCAAATGATAGTCTTCATCTTAAATGAAAACAGGGAAGATTCAGGTTAAACACGGGAACAGATAAAGAACTGATTAAAGTAAAGTGATTAGAAAATAAAGTGTTGAAAAGGGTCACAGGGGAGTCAGTTCTCAGATCTTTATTGCTTCTAATCTACATAAATTACCAAGACAGAGAAAAATACCTGTAGAATTTCCAAATGCGCTGATGACTTACAACTGAAATTGAGTAGTAAGTGGAAAGCAAAATAATTAAAGGATAAATCCCCCTGGAAAATGTTTTGCATATTAAATAGAAAACAAAGTTTAAGAATGATAAATATAACAACTAAAGCATTTCCTGTTTTTTCTTACTAAAGTACAAGCCTACTTGTAAATACTACAAAAATGTCAAGGAACCTTTCTGAACCTGTATACGCTATTGAAAAACTAAGTGAACAGAAAGCAATTTCTCTATACTTCAGCTCTGGAGTAGAAAAGAGTTAATATTTCAGAAAAAAAGCTTAAAATCATAACCCTTGCAGCTGTATCACTATTGTACAATAACTAATATTCAATCCTTTTCTGTTAGCCTCAGAACTGAGAAAACACAGAAAAGCCATCATCCTTTAGAGTAACACTACCAAAAAATTACCAGCAAACTGAAATTATTCCCAATTAACTTGTTCTTGCCATCTCCTAATTTTTCACCTCAAGCAGAACTTAAAATCACCTAGCTGCAATGGAAACAAGGAAAAAGAAAAGATGACTCAACACAAGGAAAAACAACGTTTCCGGGCATTACGCTGTTTTTTTGTTTGTTTGTTTTGTTGGTTTGTTTTAATTTACACGCAGTAAAGCCGTATATAGATGCTGAGGATCAGACTTCCAGAGAACATCTATATGTTATAAATAGCACAAATGTTATATCCAGTGATAAATAATATAACTACTCAGGACACATGGAAAACTTAAGCAGTGAAAATCTGAGTCAGAGATGGGGAACGAGTAAAACACATATCTCATAGGAAGCCAGTTATGACTCTGCTCACCATCACTGTAACCTGACCCAATCACTATGCTACAGAAATAGTGCTGTAATTATTTGTACTCTTCTGAAGCCTTTGAAACTGTTACTCATATGATAGAAATGTAAGACAATGGAAAAGAAATGGCTTTAAAAAATCTAAATAAGCAGGTAATTGGATTCAATTATTTATTTTTTTTACTGATATTCCATTCTTGGCTCAGTATCATATCTGTGTCTCCCTCTAGGAATCCTATTATTTGATCTTAGTTTGTACAGATTTGTCAGGAAAAAAATGAACTGACTGCAACACAAATAGCAACTCAAAAGAAATAAAAAAAAAAAAAAAGAAAATAGGAAGAAGATTTTTTCCAAGCTCTACATCTTATCAGTAATACAGATTTATAATTACATGTACATATGGTCCTCAGACAGCTGCATAAAGACAATAGAAACATAACGGTTTACAGTGTTGATGAAATTGCATTCCCACATCCATTTCAGTGGTAGCTGAAGTGATAATTTCAAGTTCAGCACCTGCAAAATACTTTCATACACTGAACACCAGAAATTATGATCAAGGGATATTTGTATCAGTGTATACAGCTAACAACAGGGGGGGAATAAATTTATATATAAGGCAAAATTAAGAGAATTTAAGAGAAGGAAATTGTCACTCATTTTATTTTGTTGCCACATGTATAGTTTTTCAATATTTGGTTAATGAATTTAATACCTCTTTTTAGTGGCCACCATTTTGGAAATACTTGTAGTTTGATAGATAGCTTGGTATCAAATACAGAAGTTTTCTGTATTTAACATTCCACTGCTACCACTTGATTAAGTTTTTAAAGGACATTAATGTTACTGATTATGTTTATTTGAAAGCTATTTGAATAACACAGAAAAATAATGTAAAATGAACAGCTGCATAAGCTGACAACACACTAATTTGCTGTGGACTTCAGTGATGACTCCTCCTGGGTGTTTTCCCCACTGATCAGTTCACCACAGCAGAAGCTAAAGAGCCCCAACAAAAAACTTTCAATTAATTTTTTTATGTTCTAGTAAATAGAAGTTTGGTCATTGTTCCTTCACTTTTACTAGTGACATCCAGCAAAGAGCATCCTGGAGAAGACTAAGGACTGCTCTGATTACATAAGCAAGTCTTTTTATTCTTTTTGCACTTATTGTAAGTAGAAGAAACAAAGGGTAAGGTCCAATAACAAATGCATAACCAATTTTAATAATCTAGTCTAGCATTTGATATTCTTTAAACACTAAACAATTTTCTCTTCATTCTTCTTTTGGCCCAGTGATAACAACCTCATTTACAGACATGCCCCTTCCCAGAAAAACTTGATGATCTTGTAAGTCCATCAAAACCGGGATGACCTTTTAAGATCTAGTGATGTTCCTAGTCCTTGAGACAGAAGAAGAGAATTGCTCTAATGAACTAAGGTTATATGTAACAATCACTATCTATGTGACCAAAGATTTTAGGGAAAGAACTTCATAATGGAATTCCAAGTCACAAGCCTGGGCATTTACATACATCTTTGGCTATTGGAAGACGCTAGCTGGAATATGACTCAATCTTCACAACTTCTTAGATGTCCTGGTTTTGGTAAGTGGATTTATGAACTTATAAAGTCTAGCTACTTAGAAATGTCATAAATTTTAGGAAAATAATATAGCACTGTGTTACAGAATTACTGCACATAATTCTGGGGGTAGGCATTATCCCATGGCAGAGGTGACAAAAAGTACAAGTACTACTATAGCTAGGATTAATTAGATCAATTAAACTAGACTGATATCTATTCTGTGTGTAACTTCATCAGAAACATTCCATCAGCATCTAAACTGGGACAAAAGCAGTGAATTTCTTCTTTATTTCACACTCCTTAGGTTTGTTTTTTTTTATTTCCTTATTAAATTTTGTAATTGAATATGATAATTTACCAATGAAGACTGGTTGGTCAGCTTCCTAACAGCTCCTTTACTCCAAATTCTTATCAGTGCTAACAAGGTAAGAACCATGAGTTATCTAAGTATGCTGACACAAAAAAGTGGAAGTGAATCTCCTGAAGATGACATATCAAGTATTTATATTTGTCATAAACTACTGTACTTGTACACTTGAAAGTAATATAAAATAATTCACCTGTCATAAATCAAATAAATACTATTGAGGTGTACAAGAGCATTCTTATTTCATCTTGGTCCTGGGTTTCCCAGAAGTTACTTGTGATGAGGTATCATAATTTAAAACTTGATACTCATTTGAATAATGCTATTCAAATATAAGAGTGCCCAAAGCACCTTTGTCAGCAGCTGTTTCCTGACTCTTATGCACACCTTGTATATGAAGGACGACAATAAGAATATTACCATGCCACAGAAAATAAACTGTACTCTGAACCTGGCCGTAACAAAACGCAACAACATTCAAGGGGTTCAAAGAAAGTCTCTGAAGTCTTGGAATCCTGGAAGCCAATCCTTTTAAACAAAACCTATGAAAACCCCTGCCTGCAACAACCAAACAGATCACAAACAGGACAAGTAAGGACTTTATTTGTTTTAAAATAACTGCTTGGGATGGGAATTACAAAAGAGATACAACAAAGCCACATCAAACAAATTAAGTTGCTATTTGAGTACTGCAAATAAACAAAAGTTTTTTATTCCAGCGCAAGGAGATATCAAAAGCACAGAACAGTTTAATAAGCTAAACTTCTCTGAGAACTTTTATCACAGACTTCTTGATTAAAATTTTGAGACCAGAACTTTCAGAATTACAAACTTGACTGTGAGTGATTACTGTTGCCTTCCAAGCTCGCAAATATAAAAGGAATATATAATTTCTTTGTTATCATCAGCAAAATATTTATGCCAGCTGATTTGAATGCTGAACTGATAAATATCACTATTTCTCACATGAAATTTGCTATTCCACATTTCTGGCAGAAATTAGTACATAAAGTATTTATAGAAACATTGAGCATCTGTGCTCATCAGCCTCTCTGTATACTGAACTGTACATTTTAAATCTGTAATTCTTTTGTGATTACTTAAACCTAAGCACATCCCACAGCTGTACTTAATCTTCCCCAAACTACTCCTAAGGAACTGCAATTGAACAGTGCTGTGAGAATCATAGGAAAAAAAAGGTATCACCCATTATCCATGTACTGAAATGGATGGTAATCTCCCAATGATGAACAATTTGAAGGATTAAGTCTTTAGTGTACTATGAGAAAACTAAAATTTTAAGATAGGAAAACACAGAGTTTAGGAGCAGTTATTTCAAGACACACTTGGCAATCTGCTACAGATTCAACTGTTTAAAATCATTTCTTTTGGGCTGCTGACATTAAAATAAAAATCAAACTGAAAAGAAGCATTTTAATTAATGACAGTAATATATAACCAAGACAATAAAACAGTCATACAGAAGTGAATGGACACACACATTAACAATACAAATCAAACCAACCTTTGAAACCTACATTTGAAAACAAACCCTACCTTTGAAGCAGAAGTTGTTATTGTTCAGATCTAGTGATGAGGCTGACAGTTATTTTTTCAGAGCTAGCATTAAGGCTCTGAATCACTGCCTGAATTGATAGCTTTCTGAACTGTCTGAATTTGGTAAATTGCAGAACTTACTGCCTCAAGAGGCTAATTTCTACTGCCCCAATTCAAAAAGTATTTCAAACATTTTTCAGCAAAGGAAAATCTCAGTATAAACATTTGCCTAAAGCTATACATTTTTTAATACTACTCTGACAGGGATGTATATTTAATTCCTCCACAAACAGGGACTAACTCTAATTTGAATCCTCTGCTAATAAAAATATTCCAGCACATGTTCTTTGGTGATCCACATAAAAGCATTTTTTTTTCAAAGGCTAGACAAATGATGTTCTACAAGCTACAAGTGTTGGGCATCTGAATCTGGCTCACTCTGCTGCTTCAGATCACAGAACACCCTCCCTCTGTATTATAGGAAATACTGAAAAAAATCCCTCATTTTTTTAACTAAACACCAATTTTCATGGATCTTGTAAGAATCTAATAATTTTTCCACACCCCTGCTGCTTTGCCACGTTTGCAGAGTTCAGCTATTGGATTTGAAAGCGACTTGGGAGAATCCAGGGATCTGGTGACAACGTGAGAACACAAATAGGCCTTAGTAAACTATATTAGAAATGAATCTGATAAAAACTGGCTGTAAAATACTAGTTTGCTAATGACCATTAATTTGCTCCTTCAAGGCTTAAAGAAATGTGTCAAACGTCTTGAATGCAGATTATACTAAATCTACAAAACTGATAGAAGTCTTCTTGCGCAGTGCCCTGGGTTCAGCAGTAGCAGTCATATTTTCTCCTTCTTAGTAGCTGGTGCAGTGCTGTGATTTTGACTTTCAGCCTCGGAACAGCACTGATAACACCTATGTTTTCAGATGCTGCTCAGTAACATTTAGTCTGACCAGGACTTTCCGAGCCTCATGCTCTGCCAGGGAGGAGGGGAAGCTGAGACAGGACACCACAGCACATCATGCCCGCTATATAAAGTGGAGGCATTTACCTAGAAGGGTTAGATCACTGCTGGGGTTAAGCTGGGTATCGGTCAGCAGGTGGTGAGTGGTCGTCACGATGCTGATTTATTGGCTCTCAAAGTTGTTGCTCTTGATCTCACAGTTTCAGCATGTTGTACCTTACAGCTGGTATTTGCTGTCTTAGTGTTTATCAGCTGCGGGCTTGGGCTAAGGTTCTTGTTTCAATGTATTTTATGGTAATGACTTGTAATACAATAGAATCATTGATCATGAAACTGATCTGGGTTGAGTTCCCAGTGTGGTGACCACCTCTATACTTCAGGAGGTATATAATAGAATTGTATAGCAACTACACGTCTTTTTTCCCCTCCTTGGGTGGTCAGCCTACACCTAGTGACACAGCACAGCAGCTACTCAAACTCTGACTACAACAGATAACACAGCTACTCCAACTCCAAGCACAGCAGCTACACCAACCTCAGTGACAAGTACAGCATCATCATTTGAGAGTTCTGAAGGTTTTGAATGTCCTTTGGGTACTCTTGAGACCTGCCTGCTGATAGCGATGGGGATCACCATATTGGCACACTTACAGAGTGTGTTTTACCCATGACCATTTCTTCTGTTCTCAAAAGTTAAGAAGAGTCATATTTGGGTCAGATGACGATATAGGAAGACCAAGAGATTTTCCCCATTACCTGCACTATTACCTGCTTCTAGTGATCCATGTGGGTGCTACCGATATACAGAGCAGTAGCCTGGAGAACATACAGGAGGACTACACAGCTCTGGGAGAGGTGGTGAGGGGCTCTGAAGCTCAGATTGTCTTTTCTTCAATTCTCCAGTATATGGGGCAGGACCCTAAAAAGGGTAGGAGGATTGGCCAGGTTAATAAATGGTTAGAAGGGTGGTGCTATAGTCAGGGGTTTGGGTACCTTGAACATGGGGCTCCATTTAGTAGGCCTGGTCTACTGGGGGCTGGTGGAGCTGGTCTGACAAAGAAAGGGAAGAGTGGATTTGACAGAAGGCTTGCCAGACTGGTCAAGGAGGCTCTAAACTAGATGTGTTGGGGGAGGGGGGCACTGTTCCATCCCAACACACCCAGTCACTTGCCAGCACCTACAGTAAGCATTCAGAGCAATGTAGAAATATTTCAGCTTCTCCAGCCAGTGAGCCGGCTTCAACTGGTGCTCTGCTCAGATGCCTCTATACAAATGCCCGTAGCATGGGGAACAAACAAGAGGAATTAGAGATGTGTGCACATTTACGGGGCTATGATATCATAGGCATCACAGAAACATGGTGGGATGGCTCCTATGACTGGAGTGTTGGAATGGAAGGATACAGGCTTGTTAGGAAAGATAGGCCTGGTAGGCGGGGAGGGGGAGTTGCTATTTATGTTAGGGATAGGCTGGAGAGTATGGAACTCTGTCTGGGGACAGGTGAGCAGTCAACAGAGACTTTGTGGGTCAGGATTAAAGGGAGAACAGAAGCGGGAGACATTATTGTGGGGATCTGTTAAAGATTGCCTGACCAAGAGGACTCGGTGGATGAAGTGCTCTATAGACAGACAGGAACAGCCTCACACTCGCAGGCCCTTGTTCTCATGGGGGACTTCAACCACCATGATATCTGTTGGAGGGATGGTATGGCCCAGCACAAGCAATCCAGGAAGTTCCTCCATTGTGTGGAAGACAACTTCGTTCTGCAAGTAATAGAAGAGCCAACAAGAAGAGGTGCCGTGCTTGACCTCGTACTCACCAACAGGGTACAGCTGGTTGGAAATGTGAGGCTCCAGGGAAGCCTTGATTGCAGCGATCATGAGATGGTGGAATTCGAGATCCTCAGGACAGTGAGAAGAGCGTGCAGCAAGCTCACTGCCCTGGACTTCAAGAGAGCAGACTTT
>JANRGW010035416.1:0-12354 GCA_024733675.1 Psilopsiagon aymara
CATTCACAACTTCCCTGGGCAACCCATTCCAGTGCCTCACCACCCTTACAGTAAAGAATTTCTTCCTCATATCCAAGAACAGTTAAAGAGACCATGTGCCTCAGTTAATGTATTAAGGACTCTTCAGACATAATTTGCTGCTGTCCTCTTGTTTTCTTTGAACTGCAGCAAGCCATATCTTCAGCATCACAAATACTTGACTATCTCACTCTAGGGCATGTATCCTTGCACAGTGCTTGAGAAACAGGAAAACTACTGCATAAGTTAGCACCTGACACACAAAAATGTTGATTTAACAGTGGTTCATAGAGGTCTGTGTGAGGAATTAAAGAGTGGGGAATTACAATTTGGTACTGTAAAGCTTAAAGTTCAGGACTCTACTGTTGCTAACAGCAAAGCTCATTCATTATGTATTTCTGACAGTATTAGTGACCATAACACTAGCGAGGAGTTATAGGAAGGACATATCTTGAAAAGATCTTGCACTTGGATTGCTGGTTGCTCAGGAGGTGTTCATGGATTGGAATTATATCTGAGCATTTACAAATACATGATCTGTCTTCAAGACAGTGTGAGATGGTTCATGTCTGAAGAATTGTCTGCCTCCGGGCAAGAGGGGTTTCATGCATTGAACAGGAGTGGTTTTTGTAGCTCTATGCAACTGAAAAAATGTGTAGTATGCACAAAAGCATTAAGTCACTGTTGATGAGAAAACACAATATCCTCACTCTGACAAGATTTGTGGTTGTTGTGCATGACTTCACAGCTGACATGATCAAACTTCATAGCTCCCACTACCTCCCTTCTGTTCTTTCACCATATTGCTTTCCCAGCAACACAACTGAGTGGTTTCCTATTTTTCCCCTCCGGGTGATAGGAGAGGTCCCTTCCTGGCAGGGAAGTGAGCAGATTCCACAGGAACCACCATCTCTTTAGCACCACCACATAAGATTCTAAAGAGACATCTGTAAGATAAAGGTTATCAAAGGTGATTTTTTGTCAGGCCCTGCAAACAGAAGTGCACATGATACACTAGCAGAAATTATCTGCTAATAGAATATTCCTTCTCTTTCAGTTTGAAAGCTTTTAAGTGTAGCAGATGGCAGTGCTATCCACATAATGTAAGATAAGAGACATTGGCTCATACTGGAACACTACTGACCGGGCTGATAATATTTATGCACTTGGAGACTTTTTTTTTTTTTTTTTTTAACCTGATTCCCTTAATCAGGCAAGAGTTACTTCCAAAGGAGCGCTGTTGGAGTCTGGAAGTCATCTGGAAACTATTCAAGCATCACAAAGGTCAAATTAAATGACTGGTCTTATTTCCAGTGTGATATATTTCAAGCCATAAGATCCCTTCACAGCTGAAGCAATTCTGAATGTTTGCTCACAGACAGAGTGGATGTTTAATGAAGAAGTATTGTGGGGGTTTTATAAAATCAGATGAAAACAAGCTGACAGGGTTCAAAGAAACCTGTTGGTATGGACATTGATGAACTTATTTTGCTCGTCTTGGTCTTGACACTCATCACTCGAGTAATCTCAAATAAGATCCAGCCATCCAAATTTGAGGATTTCAGTGTCCACTGTATCTGCAAGCCACCATTTTTTGAAAATAGAACTATTAATGTATATCTGAAACAGAAGAGCACATGGACTAGTACTAACTAGACATACATCCCAGACCACTGAAAACATCAGACTAAAGGCACAATCCTACTTGACCCCTAGTTGATACCCATTGCCAAAATTTTGTCTTTATTGTAATTGTTGAGTTTGATTTTGCTTATTAACCTATCTTATACGTAATGATTGATGGAGCACTGTAAGATCTTTAAATTTTGACAAGCAAATCAAATATCTTTGCTACAGAATCCAATCTGGAATCTAAACCTATTAGCTTTTTAGGCTATCTCCCCAGTAGGAAATTATTTAATCTATTTATTTTAATTCTCCTGCCTGTAGGACATCTCTCTATGTCTTGGAAATAACATTTGACAAGGACTTCAAGATTATAATGTTAGGATTATAATAATAATTAGATCCATTTGCAGCATTTCCTAGTCATAATATAATAGTACTGTAGTAAGAACTATTCAGCGTTTGGATGAAAGAGACTGATTGTTATGGTACTGTTGGTGCCAGATTCTCAGGTGGTGTAAATCAGCACCACTTCCAAGAGCCAAAGATCTTGACTTCTATATTTTATACATACTTTGTTTGCATCATTTCAGAAGCATTATGATGATAATTTTTTTCATTTGCACATTTTCTTTTCACAGTCCAGTTTTCATTGAAATTAAAATAAAGGACGTTATTTTCAATTTAGCACTAGTTTAATGATTTCATATACGATGTTTACTTAGCATCAATTTTACTGGCAAAATGAGAGGCCTTTTAATTCTATGCTGACCCTGGATAAATGCAATAGAGCCTTCATAAGTAGTAGCGATTTTTTAATTTCTTAGGCAAACTAGTAGGTGTTAGACATTATTTCCAATTCCGTGTATACTGATACCAGCACTGTGTTAAAACATCCTTCTGTCTCAGATCTGAACAGAAAGTTTCTCTGTATATTTATTTGTACAAAATGAAAGCTTCTACAGCAGTAGTAAGGCATATTGCTGAACTTTGATTCCCTATTTTCCAATTAAAATCATGACAAATTTCTCTTCTATGAAACCTTATCTGTTTACTGTTTTTCTGTTACAGTCTCCTGTGCAAAAATCAAGTTTCTTATCTCCCAGTTCTTAGTCCTTACCAACTTTTATTCTTACAAAAATCTCTTCTGTATTTTGTGCTGCAGTTACACCTGTTCCCTATATTCATTCCTTCCTGAATGCCATTTATGTCTTTTCTCATTCTTTCTGAAGAGCCATGTTTCCTGAGGTAACAGGGTGGCAGTTTTGTTCCAGTCCTCTATTCTGCTCTGTTGCACTGATTTGTTCATTTGCTGCACACTATATGAAATCTGCTATCACATTCTGGCCCCATACATCTATTCCCCACTTCTCTGTGATGCTGGTCTTCTCTTTGCTCATTAAGCTGAGTATTTTTTACTTTATGCAGGGGAAATTTTTAGTGATGAGAAAAATTTGACCTAATACACAAAGTCTTGAAGACCCACCTTTTTTTTTTTTCACGGTTAGTTCCTTAGATGTAGAAAGTAAGGTCTGCTTCTGCACACTTGCCATGGATGGGATCATTTACAATATTTTTGGGTCTAGCCAGGGTCTGAGCATGGGAAGATGTGCTGAAGCAGTGCAATAGGCCAATACCTGCTCAGCAGGATGAAGTGTGGATAGAATTCTGTCTTGTCCTGGTTTCATCTGGGATAGAGTTTTCTTCCTAGTAGCTGGTGCGGTGCTGTGTTTTGGCTTTAGTCTGAGAGCAATGCTGATAACACACTGATGTTTTAGATGTTGCTAAGAAATGATCAAGGACTTTTCAGTCTCTCATGCTCTGTCAGTGAGGAGAGGCACAAGAAGCTGGGAGGAAGCAGAGACAGCACTCACCCAAACTAGCCAAAGGGGTATTCCATACCACAGTACGTCATGCCCAGTATGTAAACTGGGGGGAGGCACCCAGAAGAGACTGGTTGAGCTTGGGTCAGGCTGGGTATCTTTCAGCAAGAGGTGAGCAATTGTACTGTGCATCACTTGTGTTTGCTGTTTTTCTTTTAGATTTATATTCTCTCCCCTTGTTATTTCCCTTATCATTATTATTAGTAGTAATAGTAGTAGCAGTATATTGTACTTTAGATGTTAAACTGTTCTTATCTCAACCTTCAGATTTTGCATCCTTTTGGTTCTACTCCCTATCCAGCCAAGGTGGGGAGGTGAGGGAATGGTGCTGTATTACTGGCTGGGGTTAAACCATGACACTTGTACAGTATGAACCCTGTTTTCAAAAGGGTGATTTTGACTCTAAAGTGGATTTCTACAAGAATGAATTTTTCACCCAGGGGTTGTGTTCTTTTCACATACTGAAGCACTGCAGCAAACCACAGAGGGTAATGTCTCTGACAAGAGCAGGATGCAAGAAAGTATTATAAATGAAAGTGTTAGCTGGATTTGGCATAGTAACCTCTATCCTATCCAATGTAATAGTAGCTGCTTCATCTGAAACTGTTTAATATGAGCTATAGTCAAGACAGTGAGTAGATATTTGCTGCCCTGAAGGTACCATTTCTGGGGCACTACCATATGCAGTACCACCAGTTTCCCTGTAGATCAGAGAAGAACTAAGATGTTAAGGTTGCTAAGGCATACTCTCAAACTACTGGAGTATTCTGGATATGGCAAAATAAGCAAATCTGAAACAAAAATGTAATGAATTCTAACTAATCCCAATGGATTTTTAAGTGGTTTTAATTTTTCAGTTTCCTTCAGTTGTTGACCTCTGAAACACATTGCTTGCTGCTCTCAAACAAGGAAGGACCTCAGTTAATAACATTTTCTGTTAACTGAATTTTTTGAGATAACCAGCCTACTTCTTTGACCTCTCACCTGAAGGCTATAAAGTAATTAGAACAGAAAACTGCATTCTTTTGTGCCGAATACGTTTATCACTTTGTGCTTTCAAAATTTTAGTTTGTTAAAGAAAGAAGTCTGTAAATTCAGACATGTTATAGGTCAACTCTGAGTTCCTCCTCTTAAGTTGTTAGAAAAGCTGATGGATTGCTCATAATATTTCTTTTTTCCTTTTTTTTTTTTCCAGCTGTGTGATTTACAAAGCCCTACAAATCATCACCATTTTAGTATGTACACTTGCTGTCCAATTCTGCTACTCGGTCACTTCAGAAATTGATTGTCTAGCCTTTTTGGTGCTTGGTTTGTACAAAGTAAAAGCCAGGTCACTTAGCTAATTGTTAGGGATAAGCAAGCTGAGCTAGATAGAAAATATTGTGAGACCGTAATAAAGAGAATGATGATGATGGTAATAATAATGATGTAAATTGGAACTGTAGTAGTATATTGGAACTCTAGTATTAAAGAAGCTTTCCAATGAGTTGATTGTAATAAGCCATAATGTAACATAATGCAGAACTCTTTCCTGATTGTGTTTTTATATCATTTAGTGTCTTATATTCCATGGGAGTAATGCTGCTGAAAGTGACTACTAACCTGACTCACTTCTATACACACTCAGCTTGCAGCTTTCCTGTAATGTCCTTAGACTTGTAATGCGTCTCCTGTGTTTTTTTCCATGGGGAAAAATGCTGGAAATGTCATCCATTCATCCCCAGAGATGCAAAAGTAAGGTAGTCGAATTCACAGACAGACCAAAAAGTGAATGAAAATGTTAACTAAAGTCTTGGGCATCTCTAGCTCAAAGAAAAGTATTGAAGGTCCCCATTTAAAATCTCTCTCCTTCACATGGTATGGCTGGAACACAGCAAGAACAAGAGACAGAAAGCAACAGGTTATTTTGGCTGTGCTTGACTTTGGGAAAAAGTATCTTAAAGCCTGGCTAACCTGGTAAAAATGCCAACAGTGCTGAGCATAGTTGGGAAGCTATTTTGGAGAGGTACAGGAGAGAGAAACAGAAGATTATTACTAGATTATCTTAAGGTCCTTTCCAACCCTAACCATTCTATGATTCTATGATTCACCCTAACTATTCCATGATTCTATGATTCACAACCAGAGACCACATGAGCTTGTGACAAGAAATGGCTGTCTAATAGTTTGGAATGAAGTATCATTCTGCTTACTGTAGATGTTACTGTATAGTGTCTAGTGATCTTTCAGTGGTGATGTCACAGGATTGATAACTCCTGTAAGAGGGATGTAAGAGATTGTATTTTCCATAAATTGCAGCTAGTAAGAAAGTAATTAGTCTCAGTAAAACAACTGAGAAAGTAGGTTATTACTGTTTACTAAGCAGGGATATTATAACTCAGGCACGCTCTAATGAAACACCTTGCATGTCATTAGTTGTGCACTGCAGATGGGCTATTTCGTAAGCACACTACATGAAAGAACAGCATAAAGGAAAATACAATACTATAAAAAATGATGGGGAAAATACTAATGGAAAATTGAACTTTTCATTCACTTTATGACTAAAAACATTTTACACAACGGGACACCTGGTATTCCGTCAGATTGAATTAGCATATCAGTATTGGTGGAAAGAGAATAGCAAACTGCATATTTTATTTGCATTCTACTAAAGCTGATTAGAATAACATGTTCTATGCAATACTAATGATTTAAGAAGAAAGAGATTATATTTTTAATAAAGAGGACAAATTCTTCATTCCCTGGCTGAGTTATATGAACTTCAGCACAAATATGATCAATACTGATAAGTCCGTGCATTGCATATTTTGACACCATTTACTTGTATTTTCTGGGAATCTTATCATGTTTCACTTGTAAGAATGTCTGTATCCTGCTTTTCATAATATCACTGCTGATTCCCACAACCCCTAGTTTCACTGCCTTTTGACAGAGATGAGGATAACAATTTCATAGACTGAAGAAGGGTTTGGCAACCAGGCAGAAATAAAAATGAAAGCGGATGGGAGCATTTGCATCTTGTAGCAAAGCAAGAAGTAATGTGGTTGAATTAGTAGAGTACTAAGCCATGGCTGCTAAGTCAGTCCAAGACTATAGCAATGTGGCAGTATGCTCAGGGAGGCGTGTCTCTGGATAACATCAGTCTGCACTGGATGATTCTGCCTCTCCCATTTGGTACCAATTAATGGGTTCTTTGAACATTTCTTTGCTCAGTACAGATGTCCCTATAAACCTTTAGAAACGTAAAGTCCAGTGCCCTCTTTTTCAGGCATTCAGCTTAGAAAAGCTGAGTTTTAATTACACATTTGAAGTCATCTTTAGAAACCTTATAGTGGCCATGCCTTATTAGATCATGCAGCTTTATGGTTGGTACCAGACAGAGAAGTTAGGAAACAAAGTATTAGATTTTTAGTCTTACTATAGTATGATGAAGTCTGCCTTGTGTATAAGGAAGCCGCACATGAAAATAGTATAGCATCATTCATTAAACACTGGCCAAGCTTAACATTTTAGATCAAACAATGATCATTACAAATGATTCAAGTTACACATTGGCCAATTAAATAATATGGAGTCCTGTGATCAACTTGTTCCAAGCTATTTCTTGATATTAATTTTCAGCCTTTATCTATTTCAATACATTGATTTTGTTTACAACTGAAGTCGATATTTTTTACATTTGACCTGTGACTTAATCAGAACATATTTTTTAAGCACTCTAAGGCAATTTCTTTATTTTTCAGATATGTATATTTCGATATCTCTCTTAGAAAGCAGAATGCAAGCGGATCATCCATTTCACTTTAGCAATAAAGACTGAAGGAACCCTGCTCATTTAGTTTCTCTCTGAGTAACGCCATGTAAATGACATTTTCCATACAAATAATTTTACAGCACAAAATAAAGAGGATTCATCTGCAGTTTTTCATAAGAGTTCTTCATGGACTACTTTGCTGATAATTAATTGCTTTGCACAGCATCTATGTAAAGATGGACGAGAACTCCTGTAATTCTACTTTCTTTTTTTTTTTTCCCAGCAGGTTTCTCTACTCATCAAGACTTTTTATCACCCACTTTGTGCCATCTAAACCATATGCATATCTATTTCTTCTTCCTCCAAGAGAGATCATGCCTTCTTTTTTTAAACACACCATCCTCATCAACAAGCCCATCACACCTGGTCAACTGCATTATGTAGCTCAGAGTGGCTTACTACATAATGGGACTGGAATTTTTTTTAAGTCTCAGCAATCCTAATAAAACCAATTGTGATTTTTTAGACCACATCCCTGCGTTTTTCTTGAGGTTCACTCAGAATTTTTGAATATTAGTGACGATTTTTTTGCTCATCTCTGAATAAATTTTAGATTATTTTTCTGTTGGTAGAATTTTTATGGGGTAGCAAGCCTCTATGTTAATGTACAATAAGAACCATTCTGAATAAATAACAAAAGTAGCCTTATTTTATAGAAAACCCACTGAAATCCCACTGAGGATCTCAGCTATTATTCATGATTCCGTTCTTTATGAGGAAATAAAATAGCACTCTATTTTAATAATAACATAGTTGTACTTAAGTTGCTCAATAAATTAAAAGAAATCAAGCAGAAATTGAGGTCAAAATTCAAGGTGCATGCATATAGAATATCCATAAGTCTTAAAATAAAAAGGAGGTGATCTTTTCAAAATGGAGATGATGGAGGGAGAAGCTGAGTCATGAAACGATAAGAGAGTCCATGGTCACCTCACAAAGCAATAGGAGAGCCAAGCATTGAATGCAGCATAAGGCCCTATATCCAGGGCTCTATTCAGTACCTACTCTACTCATCTTTGATACTACTGAGTGGAGCTCTGAAAGAACTAAGAATATGTAAATTATATATTCGGTCAAAACCATCCTGGATTTAATTCTACTGTCTTTATGTTGTCAAAATTACTCTATGGCTTAGATTTCCCCATACACTGTTTCAAAATTATATTGATTTTACATTGTAGGTAAAGAACCATAGAATACTGACAATGGAAAAATATCAGGATTTAAAGTTAACAATAACAAGACCATACCAAAACACTGTTCATGTGAAATGAAGTTCCACAAGATTCACCATAATAGCTACAATAAATAGGAGGGTAAAACACTATTTCAGAACAGAGACGTTCACATTCATTCTAAGATTCCATCAGGTAGAACATCCCAGTTTAAGCTCTTGATCCACGGATCGTACAGAATAAGTTAAGAATACACAGAATATGCTGCAATGTTAATTGCTTAGGAAGGCTTTGATTTATTTATGAGTTGCAAAATAGGCTAGCAAGTTAACAAGGCTCAGACAACTCTTAAAGAGTACATAAAGTTAGTAAAGTACACAAAGTCTTCACATTGTTTCTTTCATACAGATGTGACTGAAATAATTGTTTCATTTATTGCCCATATGGGATGAGGACCTGAATAAATATACAGCTCATTACCGTTGCTTCATTGGACATCTGATGCATGTAGTTTTAGAAGCAGTGAAGGGGAACATCTCAGTCTTCAGATCAGTGTGTAACTTTGTCAAGGGCCAGGTCATACTGAGAGCTGTAATGCTACACAAAGTGTATGTAGCTAAAGGAGAGTTCCAAGGGGATTTGTCTTCCCTATATATGCTTGCTTCTGAGTCTCCATGTTCACTTGAACAGAGGCAGTAGACATTAGAGTAGTCTGAAACACAGCATTGCCAATTCCACCACTAAACCATATCCTTAAGTGCTGCCTCCATATGTCTTTGAAATACCGCCAGGGCTGGTAACTATATGACATCCCTGGGCAGCCTGGTTCAACGCCTGATAACCCTTGCTGTGAAGACTTTTTTCCTAATAATCTAAACCTTCTCTGCAGCTGATGGAAAGCTCCATGTTTTGTTTGATCGGGCTTACTTCACACAATTTCAGCTGTGTGTCCATGCCTCATGTGGACAATTTTTCCTAGTGATAGGCTCACCAATACACAGATTTGTTATTTATGAGGCTAAAGCTATGCCTTTATCTTTGTGTGACCTACCAAATATGAGGTTAGACCTCAGTGTAATGGCAAGCAACATGCCTAGTGAAAGGGCTACTTACATATACAAACTGAAACTTCCCTCAATGCTTATTTTCATTTGTAAATGTGTGGTTCTTGCAAAAGTCTTTTTTATTAAGTTTCTGTTCCGAAAACTTCTAAAATGAACCTAATGACTTGAAGTCAGATGTCCCCCAAAAGAAAGGAATATAATCTAAATTTAAAGAATAAACTTTAATTCATCAAGGGATTTATGACAGGATTCCATGTGTAGTATTTTTGCTTAAACTGCTTGAAAGTCATTCTTGGTATAAAGGAAGTAAGTTATTGAACCCAGGCAAAAAATTGTTTGATAATAACTACACAGCCTTTTGTCTGGCAAGTTCTTAAATGTAGGTGTTTAGTGTACATTGGTTTTCCAATTTTTACCACACTGTGTTTCAGTAAACAGACAGAACTGAAATTAGGATACAGGATATTTCTCTAAATCACTCTACTTTCCCAAATGGACTCATATTGATTTTGTGAATGCATTTTCCAAACAAATAATCTGTTTCTGCCAGCTAGATGTGCCAGTCTCTACTTCAACTTAATTACCACCCAATATTGCATGAGATTGAAATAAAACCTTGCGAGTTGACAATGAAGAAAATAAATTTTATGACATCTTGATACATACATGTCCAAGCAGATCAGAGAATAACTGCTGTTTGATTTATAGTTTTTCCCCTCTACCCATGAAATGAGCTCTCCCCAGTCAAGATGTTTATACTGTGGTCTCTAGTACACAGCTTTTACAGTAATGTATTACTGGTTATTTGTGCTGAAGCTATCATTACTTCCTAATAGATTTATATGTTATGTATGCAAATCCCTTGTGTTATGTACACAAATCATGTTTCTCATGAGATTAGAAATCCCTTAAGATAGTGCTGCCTAAATCATAGCCTCACTGAAAATACCTTTCAGTTTTTAAACAGCTGTGTGCTTGAGCTCACTGCTAACATAAGGCAATTGGAGCATCTGGCTAAACTTTTTTCAAGGTTTGCTTTGGCAATAGCCTAGCTGATAAATATTGATGAATCTGTATTTGAGAGAACAACTCTTTGTGCAAAGGTCTTGGCAGAGAGGGCAGGCAAGAAATATCATTTGGAACTGCAGAGCTATGCATCTGTTTTGGACAGACCCTGTGCTGCTGCTTTGTTTGCAGCGTGTTAAATGAAAGGGACAGATTTGGAGTAGGGTAACTCTGCCTCTTTCCTCCTTCTCTGTGCACTGGCTGAGATTATATGTCTCATTGGGAGCTGATGATTGTCCCTTCTCTGGGAGGAGCGAGTGATATGTTTGGGAGAGAATCTTCTACAGTACAGAGTGGGGCAGGTGAAGAAACCAAAAGGAAAATACAGAAAAGGAAGGCATACAAAGAAAGACTGTGGAATTACAGAGAATATGAATACACATTTTAGGCATTGATGTGATTATTATAAGGAAGTGGCTAAAGCTCTGGCTCAGGGTCCTAATCCCATCAATATGTTTTAAGAACATAGGGCTTCCAACATTCATCTCATCCCAGGTCTCATGAAAGACAATTCTGAGGACCAGATTCCCAGAAGTTTCCTGCAATAAGATAATACAGAATCATGTTTCCCCAAAGCATCATCTAATATCCCTGGCAGTAGTAAGGTTAAAACAGGCGTGAATGAAAATCAGTCTTTGCAAAGAGGAGGTGATAGTATCCAAGAGAAGGTCCCACTAAAGCCAGAAAATCACTTTTTTTATTAATTTAAGGAACTTAAGTAACACAGATTTATGCTGGAGTTTCCAAACTCAAAAATATTTCTGTTGTTTGTACTACAAGAGAAGAAAGAGCAGGCATATAATCTTCATATATAGAGGGTGTTGCTTTAATTGTTTGTTTGCTGAGTACTAATGCTTAATATCAGCAATGTAGTTAACTTCATTGTTTTATCTTTAGCCTTGTAATTTTGGTAGTTTACTGGAAGGCAAGAGCTTAGAGAATCTAGCTCATCTGATTCTACTTTCCTTAAGTTTCTAGTGAATACTACTTGCAAAGGAAAGTTTGAAAACCTGACCCACACCACCAGTGCTCAGGATATAGGCGCAAAATCATCTTTCTTTTTTGTCCCCCTAAAACTAAGGTGACAACACTGGGAACTGTCTTGTCATTTGCAGCTGGCAGTATTGTGCCTGGTTTTTCCAATGGCTATTTTTATTTATTCTGCAAGACTAATTAACTGAGAGAAAGCAGATGTGGTTTAGTGGAAAACTGGAGAGATCTAATGTCTCAGAGTTTTGGTTTAGTTTACATCTAAGAGAGAGAGTTGTAGACCTGGTGCATTGATAATGCAGGATTCAAGAAGATGGGAATCCGTTATCCTAATATTTATCAATCTGAATCTAGAAATTTTAACAAAACATCTGGTCCACATTGTACATACATCTGTGGGTTTAAAAATTCATTATTGCCTTGAAAAAGACAATATAGGGTTTATTGATGACCACTGGACTGTGAACTCAGACTTTAGGATTCTAAGTCCAGAGTGTTAATGGTTACTCTTTCAGCTACCAAAACAAATGCTGTATCATATTAGAAATGTAAGTATTAAGAAGATGATACTTCGTACCATTTTATGGATTTTTGCAAGATTCATTTTGACATCTGCTACCAAATTAGAATCTGAAAGTAACAGAATCATAGAATAGTTAGGGTTGGAAAGGACCTTAAGATCATCTAGTTCCACCCCCCCTGCCATGGGCAGGGAC
>JANRGW010035417.1:0-59963 GCA_024733675.1 Psilopsiagon aymara
TGGATATGAGGAAGAAATTCTTTACTGTAAGGGTGGTGAGGCACTGGAATGGGTTGCTCAGGGAAGTTGTGAATGCTTCATCCCTGGCAGTGTTCAAGGCTGGGTTGGACATAGCCTTGGATGGCATGGTTTAGTGGGAGGTGTCCCTGCCCATGGCAGGGGGGTTGGAACAAGATGATCTTAAGGTCCTTTCCAACCCTAACTATTCTATGATTCTATGATTCTACTTTTTTTTTCAAAAGAGGTTTCTTACATTTTAGCAAAAACTCACATCCTTTTGAATTCAGTTTTGTGATCACTGTCAACTTTGTGCCGCAAGTCTGAGAGAAACTGAGTCTTTAATTCTGTATTGCTTGCTAATGCTGTTCACTGTAAGTCTGAAATGTCCTTGGATTAGTCAGTGGCATGTTTTTTCTCTTTGTAAGTCTTTTATTTTACTCCAGAAATATTCAACTTTGATTGCAGCTATTTTGGTTTGGGTTGTTGGGTGATTTCTGGTTTTGTTTTGTTGCACTTGGGGTTTTTGGGTTGGGGTTTTTTTTCCTCTAATGAAGTCTAAATTTAGCATTTAAATTTTTAACTTACCCTTCCTGGAGAATTAATGGAGACAAATTTCTGTACTCACCTCTTTCTTCAGCAGTCTTTTCATATCAGTAAGGTCATTTCCTTTTGTAACAACGTCAACCACTTTACCTGTTTGGATCTCACCTGCCACATTATTAATAGATTCTGAATGGTTTCTCTCAGCTATTGTGTACATGCTTTCAGTTCAGCATTTTATTTCCAATACGGTCCTACAATAGCTGTTCAGTGACGTGACTCTGGTCTAGATTGAGAAGTTTGTCTTTTATTGACATTCTGAGTAACTGATTTGCTACATCTGGCAAGCAAACAGGAGCTGGTACATCCTAGAAGCTCCTCCTTGAAGATCTGACTTGTTCTGTAGTACACAAGGGAGTTTCTTAGTTACAACAGTGTGGAGGTTAAGACAAATAATGGAACAACCAGAGTTCCTAAAATAAAAAAATCTAATCTAGACCAGCCATATACTCCTGCTGCTTTTTTGTACTGGTTCTGACACTTCTTGGGTGCTTTTTCTAGCCATTTTAGCTCCTTAATATGAAATGACTGTTATGGTTTGGGTTTAGGGTTGATTTTTTTTTGTCCCTAAGATAGCAAATTATCTTGCCTCTGGAAAGGTTCAAGAGCTACCATAGAGGATGAAGTGGAATTCTGCAGCCCAGAAACAGAGATTGAGAAAGAGAAAGGCTGAGTTACGGGGGAAGTTGCTGGATTGTCTTCAGCTATCTGTGACACCCCACTCTTGAGCTGTTTAAATTACACCCTGCCTACATTGTTTCTATAGCAGGATATATAGAGCCAGCAGCTTTCTGGTTACTAGCTTGCAGGAAAGAGCTAGAAGAATTCAGAAAATAATCACTTTTAGGAATGCAAAATATAGGTTGGGATTGATTTTACTTACCAGCCTTGACTAACGTGCCAAGAGAGAATCCATTTTGATTTAGAGCAGCTCATAGAAAGGTTGTACTGGCTATGCTGTTGAGGCTGAAGCTGTTAGGATAAATCGTTCAGGTTACGTTTAACACTTCAGTGTGGGGGCTCCATAAGCAGTATGGATGAGCCTGCTTTTTCAGAGAGTGTCTTTTACATGCTTATCAGTTTGGAGGATCAACCACTCAGTGTATGGAGGATCAACCATACAGTGTATGTACTACAGGAATGTACTGAAGGCACTGTAATGTTTATGTAAGTCCTTGCCAAGTAAGGACCTCAAAGTGTATCAAATCACGTTTTCTAAGGAAAATCATGAAAATTTCACACAGCAACATCATAATGAGTGGGGCAACAATCATAATGAGTGGGGCAACAATCATAATGAGTGAACGGATGCCACTTTCCCAATGCTAAATGTTTCCATTATTACTTTCGAACAGCTCCAGCAATCTCTGCTTTGGCTGTCACTTACCTGAGTATACACCCATTATTTCACCAGATATGGGAAGAGTCACAAGCCTGTCATGTGTCTATGTGGGCCTACATACACTCTCTTCACCTCCTCTCATTTGCTTTCTCCCAGTCTCTGCCAGCATATGTTTCAGCTGGTATGGGTGCCTGGGACTCCTGCTGTCAGAAGTTATGTCCCTGGCAGGTAGATTCAAGCTTGCCAACTACCAGCTGGGTGGCTGTATTTAGGCTATTATCAAGTCAAAATGACTAATGCCTGCTGAAAGCTAGAACAGGGTGGCTAAGAGCCAGCTCCTCCTGTACTACGTAACTTCTTACAGATGCAGTACAGACACAGGGGAAGGAAGACTACCTACCTCTGTCCTTTGCTATCATCTAGCTCTAGCAAGCCCGTACTTGTTCAGTTCCCCTCTGAAAAGACAGGACATATTTCATAACTTCTGTGACAACAATTTTGGAAAGCCAACAGGAGGAGATACACACATAGGGAAATGATACAACTCTTTCCTGATAGATTTCTTCTTGGTAAGCTGACGGAAATCCCCTACTCCCTCCCTCCAGGTGAGGACATGTGCCCTCACCCCCAGATTTTCCAGTTCTTTGAGGGTGAGGGAGCCATGACAGCCACTCTTGGCACTCTGTCCTTTCTCTGCCTTGCTTACTTATAGCCCGGTTGCAATTCAGCAGTTTTATGAGGCTCCTGAAGCTAGTTTTTTTTTTTAAGAGGATTTCCATCCCACAGGCTGTGAGTGCAGATAAACTCCTGAAGTCTTACTGGGGTGGGGAGAGGGCAAAGGGTGGAGAAGAGAGAATGGATTTGTGACATGATTTCTTTGTGTTGCCACTGTAGTGTGCTCTACAAAGCCTTGTTTGTCCACATACAGAGACTGAGCCTCTTCCTATAGGAACTGGTAGCGTCTCTCCATGATAAGGAAGAAGTTGTTTGCTGTGAAGGTGGTGAGGAGCCCAGAGGAGCTGTGGCTGCCTCATCATCCCTGGCAGTGTTCAAGGCCACGTTGGATGGGACTTGGGTAACATAGCCTAGTGTGAGGCATCCCTGCCCATGGCAGGGGTGGTGGAACGAGATGATCTAAAGGTTCTTTCCAGCTCTAACCATTCTATGATTCTGTGATCCACAACAGACCAAATTGTTTGCACGATCAGTAGCTATGTATGAGACCACAGAGCAGAAATAAGTCTACATGGAACAGCGTAGAAGTATGATGTATTCTGGGGGGGATTAACTAACAAGTACTTCAGAGAAGGGGCCGTACCCTCAACGTGGGAGGCTTAGTAGTTCTTTCTTAAGTCATAAGGCAAAGTGATCATCCTAATGAACGTACCTAAGGAAGGCATATATGAACTGAGGAATTAAAGGATTAAAATTATGTCAGAGCCTTCTGGGAAACAGAGGAAGAGAAGAAGGGAAGGAAAAAAATAACACTAACAAAAGCATGTTCAAACAATACTATTCCCAGGCAAGTCATCTTTCCAAGAGAATGAATAATCAGATGTGAAAATCCTAAGCCAGATATGACTATGGCTTTTAGCCATGTCCTTTGGGTTTTTAAAAATAAAGGAAAGAGAAAAATCCTGAAATGAGATCTCTGTTACCCATATAACATGCTAAAAGCAAAACAGAGCCCCTAAATGCTTGAGCACTCAGAAGCTGCTGAAGTACAAGAGCAACCATATTCAAGTTTATCATTGATGAGGTGGCAAATAGAAGACTAATATCCTGATCTGCACTCTGATTTCTCTTAATATAGGTCATAAACTTTCTGTCTGTGCAAAGCCAAAAGTTGGTGAGGAAACATTTCTGACTTTCTTGTACTCTAACACCTGAACTTCCTGTCAACTGTTGGCATCCTGTTTCTGTTACTGTCAGAACTCTGCAGTCACTTTACAGTCAGATCTGATTAGTACGGGATGGGCAGTGTCGTTTGGTGGGTCATACAGTGAGTAAGCCTTTCTACTGAAATCAAGGCTCTTTGCTAGTCCCTAGGAGGGAATATACCTGTTGTGTCAGGCTGACACATGCACAGTCTAGTTCAGCTCTTGCTGCCTCTACAATCAATAGCAAAACTCCAGCTTCGGAGTGTAATAATGACAGTATTTAGTTCTTGAAAAGTTCTCATTTTTATACTTTTGCTTTTGGAAGATGGTTGTGTTAAGTATGGTCTCTCTCTTCCACAGCATTCTACAATCAAACATGAGAATCCTCAGGTAGTTCTATTTGCCAAGAAACCTATTTGCCAATTTTGGTTTGGGTTGGGTTGGGTTGGTTTTTTTTTCCCAATAGCCTAGTAGCCAGAGCACTTGCTTCTGAGAAGATTCAGTCTGAGAGAGAATTGGGCTTAAGTCCTTGTTGCCTCTCTCAGAGGCAAAGGTCCTGCAATGCATAGGCTTTTGTGGAGGAGGGGAAGGCACTTTGATCTGTGGAGGCTGTACCAAGAGTAGTGCATCTCTCTGGGCTGAGCAGAGAGAGAAGGGGAGGTCTGCTTCAATGCTCCCTGTGCCTGAGGAATCCTGTGATTTAGTCATACTCCAGAATTATTTCTGGGTTTTAGTTATTCACTGTTAAATCCTTATTCCTTCTCCTATGCACACTTAAGTCTCCAGATGCTTAATTCCTTTCCCTGGACTTGCTCCTGGGTTACCAGCTCAGTTTCTGAACATGGCTGAAGCAGAAGTCAAAGTCTGGAGTATATCCAGGGCATACTAGTATTTGCAAGTCTGAGCTTCAGCTTGATCATAGGAAGATATTTCTTTCATTTAGGCTTATAGTAAAATTAACAAAACTGACCAAATGTGCAATACTGTCTAGCTTGTTCCCCTTAAACCTCTTCATACTGGAGAATACAGAACAGAAAACCTGAACTGATTTGTAAAGGAAAAACTGAGTTCAGTGAAAAGCTGGTTATTCCCCTCCTCCACTATCAGTAACATTTGTATTATTTGATGCTGTTCTTTTTGTCTTCTGAGCCTTAAATTTCCTAAAGGATCATATCCGACCAGCAAATTTAGAGGACTATGACACATATTCTCTTAACTGCAGTGGTTCTGGTGTAATTGTTTTACACTAAAATGCCCCGTTTGTTGCACACCCTGCATGGAGCATGCCACTGGCTGTTCTGTTCAGATATGTAAGCATTATGTCTCTGCAAAATGACATTAATAGCAAGCAACTTTACCACATGCAATTTAGCTGCTTATTAGTTACCAAGAGCAGATAATATTTATGCCAGCTTTTTCATGGCAGGTCAATTATTTTGTTAGCACAGGCAACAGTCTATTTGTATTGTGCAACTCTTCCTAGGAACTGAACTGTGCAGGAGGACAGGAAATCATGGGAAGCAGGATGGACTTGAAATAAAATTAAGGGATTTGTTTTTCTTGTGTTTGGATGGCAGTGCCTTTGAGATAGAGTGGCATACTGTACAATCTGTGCTCCTCATTATACAGCTAAGCAAAAGGAAGATCTGCAAGAGATTAAAGTAAAAGTGAGTAGAATGTAGTTATAATGATTTTCAGTTTAGTTTCTTTTCCCTTGATCTGTTTTGACGTGGTGCCATGTGGTCTCTACAGGTCAAACCTCTAGATTCTTGAACAGTTTTGAAAGGTGCTATTTCACAGATCTTTCTGAGCTGCACCTGGCCAATGCTGTCCTAACTTTAATGTATAAACGGCCACCTAACTTAGTGGACAGTATTTAAAGTTCAGCCACTTCTATATGGTTTATAGCTAGTGATGCCACACTACTTTCATTATCTGCCTGCTACATAAAGACTTTATGACTCAGACTGGGGAGTTTCATGAATCCTTTGCTCAGTTATGTAAAAAGGACACAGTCTTATGAGGGTGTTTAATTGGTGTCTCTTCCCCCTCCCTTTTTAACTCTACAATCAGCACATTATCTTAATTGTGCATTTAATGTGGATTAAGTCTGAATAAAAGAGAATGCCTTCATTTCAGCTCAAGCACTAGAGGCTGTTAAAACTGACTGGCAATAAGTTCAAGCTTTAAAGACTAGGGCAACAGTAGCATAGTCTGTATGGCTATTTAAGTGGCTTCCCCAAATCTCAAGGGCTCAGGCCTTCACTGCTCTCTGTAGGAACTGAGCAGTTTTGGGGGTATGCTGGATTATGTACCATGTCTGAATCTTGGGGTAAAAAGCTGTGTGCTAGCTGTGTAACTGTTCTACACTTGGGACTCCTTTTTTTTTATAACAGAGATTCCATCTGGCAAGAGAAGCTGTGAGAACCACCTGTCGGCCCTTGCAGCTGCTATTCCCCCTCTGCAATTCTTTCAAACCCAGCTCATATTTTCTCTGGCTCTCTGAAATGCATTACCTCCTTCCAAGTTCACAGCCTTCCAGGATGCTTTCTTCGGCCATGCTACAGTCTTCCCAGATTTCACACAAAATTTTCCTGTAGACAGAAAACATATTCTCTCGAAGTTAGTTTTGAGCTCGGTTCTGCTGACCACTAGAAATTGAATTAGGCCATGTAGAAAACCCTGAAGACCACTGGCCATTAGTTAAACCTGGCCTTTGCCTCAAGCTGTCCCTGCAGTGATTTTTTTTGTTCCACCAAAGGCCAGCATTCATGATAGTGGAATTACACATGCACTCATAAATCCACTCAAAGCCTATTTATACCAGCTTGGAGTATACCTATGGATTGTGTTTAGCATCTATATGCAATTGCCTTTGGGCTTCAGCCGGGCTTCTATACAAAATTAATAGGTAATGGTTTGTGTACAATGTAACTACAGCAGGCGGTATGCAACAGTCAGCTTTTCCTTTCCCTTGGGTCAGAAGTTCAGGTCTGACTGATGAACTGTGGTATTTTAAAATTCAAGGCATCAGAAGAGATTGGTCTTCCCCAGTAGCAATGTCACTGTTAAATCTATCTATCTGGCTTTCCAGTCCTAAAACATACTTTGGACTGATGTGAAATATGCTGCATTTTAAAATCACTATTGTGTTGAAACTCTATTGAAATGACAGAAGGAATGAGATATGTAGGAGAGCAAAGGGAAAATAATACATGGATGGCCAAGAAAGGCAGCCCTGGAATATGCAATCCTCACATTATACCTAGTGTACAGATACAGCCTTAATTGTGAGTCTCTTAATGCAGATTTGCAAGTCCTAAGGTATTTCAGTATCTGTGATTGAAATTATCATTGTATTCACCTTGGCAATGAGCTCGTGGGTGGTTAGGCATACAGTGCCTAAACTGCACTTGTGAGGAAGAAAGATTACCAAAGTTTTATTAGTTCCAAAGTATAATAAAAAGATACACCAAACAGGTTGTGCAGCTCACATGGGCAACTTCTTCAGGCATATTTGTTTGGAAAGTACATATAAAATAATAGACAGGTGAAAAGATACTCATAAGAGTATCACTTCCTGATACCTAGGCCTTTGTACTTCTATTCCCCAGAGTTAAAGACTTTTCCTAAAACGTGCGTGTATTACAGTAAACCTTCCAGGACGAGAGCATGATACCCATTGAACAAGTAAGGGAATGAAGGCATGGGGAGGTTAATAGAGTCAGAGTTTGAACAAAGAAACTTTTATCCTACTGTCAGAAAGATGTAGCATTTGTTGTGATTTCAGCAGGACAGCTGTAAAAAGATTAGAAAGAATTAATTAAAAAAAGACAAACCTCTCTTTACCAAATACTCTGTTACTGAAAACCTTGCAGTGTTGCCTAATGGTCCGGAAAATATGATACAAGTTCTGTTATGTGCTGTGAAAAATCAGTCTAAATTATCCATACTGGTAAAAGCTGGCTGGAAGATTACAAAGTGAAGTAGTATGATTTATAGAATAATTTGTTGGCAAAGGCCAGAATGAAACTAAAGGTTCTGATGCCTTGGAAAGAACCTGAGCTGTAATAGTTTCACTCAAACTGTTTACGAATAGGTATTTTGTACAGACTATGTAATGCAAGATTCGAGAATCACAGAGCAGGAGATCATTTCCTTGTTTGGAGTTCAGAGCTGTAAGTTTCATCTCAGCAGCACTTCACCCAAAGGCTGATTTTTTTTTCCTTTTTATATTCTTTTCCTATCCCAAGTACTTCTGTGGCAAACTGGAGTATCCTTTATGCCTTACAGCTTCACTAGGCCCTGCTGTTTCACACTCCTCCTCATTCTCTGCTCCTGAAACAAAAACTGTTCTCCTTTATTTGCAAGTAGACTCAAGAGAATCCCTCTGACCAGTATGTACATGGCTTCTATTCAATGCCAGATTGGCATGTGGGCCACTTATTCAGCTTTGAATATTAGATTTCAAGTGTTGCCAGTGTGTTCTGTTTTAAGCTTAAAGTCTTCAAAACTGTGGGCCCCTGGCAGAAAGTTTTACAATTTTACAACTGCAACACACAAATCAGGTGAGATATTCTTATTTAATTCTTATTTAATTCTCAAGTACAAATCTGCAGCCTGTTGAAAAAGCAATCCCTTAACAACATCCCTTAATTGCCAGACTGACCTGAACTCCCATCATGACAGTCAGTTTGGCCCTAAAGACAAAGAGGCTGGCTGTGAAGTTCATCCCACCACCCATGAGATGCTTCCTGTGTCTGGTTTCTCAGGCATTAGAGAAAGATGGAGAAACCCAAAAATCACTGTCCCTGTGTGCAAACACTCATGTCATCTCTGAGCCATCTTCTAGACTCCTGCTGTTTCAGCTATCCATTCTAGAAAAGAGTTAACTACTCTTTACAGTGAGCTGATGAATTCCAGCAGCAGATGTACATAGAATGTTTTTTGAAAATGTGTGCAAACCCAGTACTGAATGCTATAAACCAGTTTGTGCATAAGGCTTGAGATGGTTTAGACAGCTCTGTCCTCTGGGCCAGTAATGAATGCCCTGTGAGGTCTTAAGATTTCTCTCATTGCAGCCTTCTTTTTCTTTTCTTTACTGAATGGAAACTTAAAGGAATAATCTGGCATAACTTTCAAATTATGAGAACAATATTTGTTGTCAATGCCAATCTGGCACCATTGTAATTAATGTCCATAGAGAGGAAAGCTATAGCAAAATTAAAGTGAACAACAGGTTGATCATATGCTCTATTAGCACAGCACAGCCAGACACTAGCTTTTTCTGTTCAGCAACAGTAATAAGAAAATTGAAGTACTGAACTGTAGTTTCAGTTTGTTTTAAAGAGAAAGCAACTGCTATGTAATAGTTGTAAAGCTTTCATGGCTCACTCAATTTTACCTTGTATAGCTGGCCTTGTTGGGAATCAGGGAGAAACATGGGAAAGGGTTCACGCAATGTCTTTTAGGCACATCATTTACAGAGCTAATTGCCCCCTGGCAGTTAGGCATATCTCTCTGAAAGCTTATGATTTGCACGTAACTCAGCTGTTCAAAGTAGCTGGTATGAACTGGTACGAGCAAATGGGATTGTAAGCGGAACAGAAAACCTAAAATGATCTCTGAAGGGTTTGCCAAAACTCTTTCTGAACAGATTGTGTATGTAGAATGCATGTCAGAAGTCAAGCAAGAAGGCTTACTGATTTTTAATCTGGGAAGAACTAAGAAAGTAGTTAGTAGCCTTACTCCTTGTGAAGCATTGAAGATGCTCATCTGCCATTACGCTGGTAACTTTTCACTCTGTCCTGACTTAACCTGGAATAATTGTAACCAAATTAAAGAGTGGCTTTATAGCTACATAAAAAGTACAGACTTTGAGATTTGATCCCACTTGTGCCTATGTTCTCAGGCTTTCTCCCTATCCCGACACCATCACTGAATGTACCAGCATTAATCACAGCGAAGCCACCGTTTACTACTGTCTCCTCTGAAAATTTGCTGACTATTTTTCCATTTTTTTCTTGGTTGCTACTAAGTTCATTCTTCTCCTTTCTCATCATTAACATGCTCACCTGTGTAGCTGTTATGTGTCTTGACTATTGAAACCTCTGATCTCTTTCCTGCTTCTCAAAGTCTGGAGTAAAGAATCCAGTAAGTGGTCGAATAAGGAAGGGCCAAATAGTTGTTTCTTTTCTAACAGAGCCAGGATTTCCACTTATACTATGAAAAGCAGCTAAAACAGAGCATAGAAATTCCAAGAAATTTGACAGATTCTAGGTAAACACCTAAACTACTTACCTTACTTCCCTATCCAGCTGGGTGCATATCTCCAGGTCTTTTGTTTGTGTGGCCTGCACATCTTATTTTAGTACAGTAGTTACAGTTTCTTCACTATCTGCATTTCAGCAGCCTGAGAGAGGGAGTAGCTTGATTTATAGCAACTTCAGATTCCTTTCCTTTCCCAATGTGTTCGACTAAGACTGATGATCAAGACTTTCACCTTTCTGCTCTTGTTACCAAGCTCAGTAAGTCCAGGTGTCACATTGCTCACATTATATAAAAGAAGGCAGCCTTATGCCCAGTCCTATTCAGTCAGGTAAAGAGAAAAAATGTCCTGCCATTTATTTTAGGGCTTTGTTCCCTCTCCACCTGCATCCATGCCACGGTGCTGTTGGAATCTCAAATGGAAAGAGAACTGTGACTGGCTGGACATGTTGATGGTTGGAAAACACAAGTTGCATTGTAATGCAGCCAGTGTGTTAACTGGTAGAACACATGGAAGAACACAGTAAATTCTTTAGTGCTTGATGTCCTTCAGTTGCGATTGGATGACTGCCTAAAACCTCTACTAAGTTTAATTGCACATAACTGGCTTTGATAATGTTCTCTGACGCAGCAGGCATAACTATGCACTTTGCAGGAATAACTCTGCACTGCAGAAAATTCCTGGTAAAACTTCTGAAGCCTTTATTTGTGTACAGAAAATCAAACTAGATGAAGGTATTGCTAAAATATAAGCAAAGGGGCTTTGTGGAACTAATGTCCACTGATGATCACTAGATCTGGTCCACAAGTTGCATTAAGCTAGCAACACTGCATGTACATCCTGAGCATCTGCAGTACTGCGAGTGCAAAGCTGATCAGGTCAGAGTGGCCTCTCAGGATTCCCAGCACCATTCTGAAGCTGCTCATGGAATATCTCACTGTAAACCTGAACTACAGGCTGTAGAATTCAGAATCATATGTAAACAACGCACTATTAAGATTAAACCAACTAACCCTTTCCTATAACAAAAACAGAACTAAAAAGGAATTAATTATGCTGGAAGAGGCATTTAATGAGTATTTCTATGGAAGAAGCAATAAGTGTTTGGCAATAGGTAAGTGAGTAAGAAGCCTCTGATTAAAACCATGCTAATTGTGTAAAGAAAGTTCCTTTTTTTTGTCACTCAGTCAGCTCTTTACTTCCATAGCCATGTCTAGAGGAATTATGCACACCTACAAACACAGCACAGTGGCCAGTGGATCTTGTGTAGTAAAAAATGAGTTAATCTTCACAGTTGCTTTATTTCAGTTAGCCGTAGGGAACAAAAAAGCCCCAAACTCTGTTAGTGAAGATGAAACTTTGTGCTCGCAAGCAGAAGCAGGTCATAATGTAATGATTCACTGAAGGAGACAGAACTCTGAAAGAGTGATGACTATATTTATCATTCTTCTACATGGCTGGGAACTACAAAAAATATGCTTACAACTGAGATCAAAATGACAACAGAAAGGTAATCTGTGGCAAGACTGGTTATTTTCTTTATTCTGTTTGACTGCTATTGCATCAGGATATCTGCTCCTCCCATAGCTGAAGATTATAGGGTAATTGCTTTGCTATACAATAGCATCCTCTCTGTCATTCTTGTCTTTGATAACCCCATCCAAAGCATGTCACTGAGGTCCAGACAGAGGGGAAATGTTTTTGGCATGTGGCTGACTCACCCAGGAGTTTATAGTCTGACTCTTTGGCCTTTGCTGTTTTGCCATGCTTGAGCAGTGGTTACATGCTGCGGTATGTGGGAGAATTCGGGCTTTTCTTCATGCTCCCGGCTGGCCTGTGGTTCTGTTATTTCATGGTGACACAAAATGCAAATTGGACCCATGTACAGCAAACTTGCTATGCTGGGAAACAGCTGAGGAGGAAAAAGACAGACAGTGACAGGATCTGAGTACTGTGTATGACAACAGGCAAGTGAGCGGTGATGAGAAGTCCTGAACAGCACTTCTTGGCAATTGGGAGAAACATCCTGGGAACCTACTGCACATGCAGTTGTTAGCTTACATTTGTGCAGAAAACAATGCAGTCTGAATTAAATTGCTGTTACACAGCCTTTGTCTCAAAGCTGGGATTAATGAATAAATGCATTGCTCACATGCTGTTAGCACCATGAATGGAGGGGTGGAAGGAGACCCAGGGACTGAATAACAGCCCAGCACAATGGAAAAGCTGAGACTGGATCTGAAGGAGAAGGTTCAGGAGGTGGATACACTGTTCAATAGAGGTTTAAGTACAAGCTGGGTGAAAAGTATTGATGGCTAGATACGATCAGTGTGTTGCCCTAAGGGACGCTTTTTTCTTGACTGTTGAAAATAGCATCAGTGCTGACTGGAGTTGAAGCACCATTTCTTGTAAATGACTTCAATCATAACAGAATTAGTGTAACCACAGCTTCTCAGTGGTAAGGTTATGTGTGTCGTTCAGGAGGCTCCTTCTGAGCATTCAGTAACTCTTCGTGCTTAAATTTACCAGGTTCTCTAAATGTCTACAGTTCTATTAATCAGCTCTATTTGTTAGCAAGCATTTTACAGCTGCAGCAGGGTGTGTAAATTAGCCTACTTTGAAAGTGACTGTGTGTTTCAGTCTTTAAGACGAGAGGAAGCCTCAGTTTTGCTGCCTGTGGTCATAGGAGTGTTGCCCTGGAGCAGGGCTGGCTAGTGTCCCAGCAGGACCCTGCTGCACAGTTCTCACTCTGCTCTTCTCTGTGGGACAGAGACCCCCAGGGCCTTGCAGGTGACACAGCCATGCTGTAAATGGTATCATTTTAAAGCTGTCTATTCCCACTAACTATAAATACTGCAGTCTCTTCAGAAAAGAGGCTTAGCTCTGCTCCTGAGCATGGCTCAAATTCTTCTGTAGTCCTTTATCAGATTGACTATTTACTTCACTTTCCAGCCACAGGCAGGAGTGAAAAGGTCAGAGGAAAGAGCTGGGCAGCAGAGGAGGGACTGGAAACGCCACTCTTCCTATACTGCAGGGAGGATTAAAATCACTGCACTGTTATGTGTTTCCATTGATTTAGGTGCAGAATCCCGCAAGTTCCCTACTTGACCTTGCTGGTACTTTATTAAACAGAGGATGAGAGATTTGATAGCTAGAATTACTGCAGAAATCTTCAGACTTCTAATATGGCCCTTAGATGTGACGGAGTCCTTAAGCCAGTGCATACAGGTAAGAAAACATTTTAGAGAACCCTTCATTAGCTCTTACAGGGAGCAAGTCAGAGTGACATTGTGAACATACTGTGGGTAGGATTTCTTGTCTGCTTTGGACCAAGCTACATACACCTGCTAGAGAGAGAAAATCTGCCTGGCTACTGCATTATTGTATGCTGGGGGGGAGAGAAAAAGTGAGAAAGAAAGGAAGGAAGGAGAAGAAGAATAAGGCAGTTGAAAAGATGCATAGCTTAAAATACAAGCCTGCTTTGTCTCCTGTTTCCTTAAGAGACCTTTTATACAATTCAGATGTTCTTGTCCTTATTTGCAATTTTGATTATATATTTTTCTGAGCTAGCCCACGTTTACATTTCATATGAAAGACAAAATGAAGGCATTTAGGAGGGAGTATATGGATTATTTCTGCTAAACTTACTCTAAAGCAATAAAAGGGAGAAAGAAAGTAGTTTGGTTTCTGGCAGGAAGAAAATGAAAGAGGCTCAATCCTTATGCCTTTCATTCCTTGCCTGTCCGGTGGAAGCCCCTTACTGCATATCTAGATCTAGTTTTGTTTGTTTTCGCCAGGGGTAGTGGAGAACCTTCTAAGCTACATTGTGCTTGTTCTACTACTAATGTGGTAAAGTGGACACTCATTTGTACAGCAAGGCAAGAGGCATTAGTTTGGGGCCTAAAGGGTTAAAAGGTACTACAATGTGGGTCTGAGAAAAGAGGACAGGGAAAGGGATAACAATCTCTTCTGACAGCAAAACAGTTTGGCAGCCTTCAATCTACAAAGACTCTTTTTTTCCTCCCTCCCAGTTTAACTTCTTAAAGCTATTCACATTCAGGTAGTTTTGCTATTTTGCTCCTCTTTCTTATCTGCTGCTTAACACAGCATTCACGACTTCCCCAGTTTATATCCTTGCAGCTGCTGTGGGAAAATGCATCATTCAGCAACTAATTCCAGCTTTAGAATGAAGCAGAAATGCTGCCCGCTAATCTTAGTCAGGGACGGCTGACAAGCAAATGGAGACTGTTAGGCAGGACCAATCCAAAGAACATATTTTGGAAAGCGTCACTTTTTCCCTTTCTCACAGTGTCCAATGCACTGTGAGTGATCCCTAGTCACGTTTGAGGAGGTAGCTATTTATTCAAAAGAAACTACGTAAGAGCAGATTCTGTAGAGTAAATGACTTAACAAATTATTCAGGGAGGAACACTATATAACACGTACTCGGTGTTTTGTAAAAGTGGATTTAGCTTTAAAGGGAAAGTGAATTACAGCCAAGGGGGAGACCTTTTATCTTCCAAACTCTAAAGATGACTTCATTTACTGCTTACAGTTACTGTAAGCACTGTAGATCTGTGCTGATAGAGTACATTTATGTGAAAGACTCTGTGCCTTCTTTTAAGTGATTTGGTTCAGCTGGTTTTCTAAGTCAGCTTTTCATGGATTTCAGGAAATGCTTGGGGGAGGGGAGAATCACTTTATCATAACACAGGTGATATTTTGCCACATTGGCATCTCAGTCATTTACAGTTACAGCTCTGTGGGGCACAGATTTTCCTTTTGTGAGCGGGTAGAAACACAGTGATATCTTCACTAATTTTCTACAAATAGTAGTACAAAACAGTCTGATACATTTTAACTTCTTTGAATGCAGTTTAGCCACTAGAAATCATAGCTAAAAATCTATAGGCTTATGCTTTCTTGATATTGTCATAGATTCTTTCAAAATATCAAGTCTGTGCTCTGTAGATCACCAGGAATTTGGGACATCTTTCTGAAGTCTAAAGTTGACTGCACCTTTGCCATTTTGTGCATGCCAATTTAAAGAGAGAACTAAGTTATCCTTCCCCCAGTGGATCATAGTGACACAGACTTTTCAAGTGTGAGAATGGCATTTCCGGACAGTTTTATTTTTCCCTGCTGACATTCATGTGGTTTGTTTTGTCAGACAGCAGCCTCTGCTTGCTTACAGCCTTGCAGCTTTTAATAGAAATAAGGCAAGCAGAGTTGGTGCAATTAGCTCAGTCAAGGGTTCAATTCTCTTTCAAATATCATGCGCTGCTCTACTCTTAACACACTGTTCCTGCTTTCATGGATTTAGAAGAAGAGAGCTAGATTCCTGGGCAGGTTCATCCTGAGGACTTTTTCTCCTTACTCACATCTTTCCGTTTTAAACTTTTTGGGCAGGAATCCTCTGGCTGTTGGGATTAGCACTAAAACAGGCTGGTTCTGTAGGGCAAAAAGCAGGACCACATGGAAATCTGTCTGCACTTACTTACACACTCAATCAGCAGTTCATAAACAGGATAGGTACCAAGAACCTTTAAAACTAAAACCAGAGATGCTGTTTTTTTTAAAAACTTTCACAATAAAATTTATTACGTTAATATCATTAAAAATATTATAAAATAATAAAATATTCTGCTTGGCAGAAAAATTATGCCAGGGTTTTAAAACCCCAGGTTTGTGCAAAAAGTTTTTGTAAACATAAGAAGTCAAGTGTTCAAGTTCCATCCCAAAATACAGTAAATTGCTACAAAAATAAATTTGCTCACTGTCAAACATGGTTAAAAATCTAGGATGCTGGATTTCTTCACACATCTCTCACACATCCCTATACAGTTAATGCTGTACTTATATCTGAAAAGGGAAGGATTTCAGATAGTCCTTTAAAACAGGATTGAGGGGAATCCGGTTTAAGTTCTCTCTTCCAAAAGTCTTCACAATGCTTTTCCGGCAGAGCTCCTGCAGGGGCTGCACGCGGACTTTGCGCAGAGGGGTAACCAGTACCTTCCTCGGGGAGCTTAGGTAATGTTCCAGCAGCTTAAAAAGACAGTCAAAAGTCTCTTTGCTGCCATCCAGGCTGAAATGCCCAGCCTGAAAGTTGATCCGGATACTGGTGGGCCCAGTCGCAGTCTTAACACTGATGGCAAAGAAGCAATTCTTCTGTGTGCTATCCCTGATGAGGAAGGTGCCCTCAGGCTCAGACTTCAGCTTCTCATGGGCAGCATTGACAGTCAGAGGTCCCCAGTAGAAGCCAGAGGCTTCCAGCAGGCTGCTGGCTCGAGTGATGCTACTGAAATCCGCTTGCGAGCGAAAGGTTCGGAAGTGAGTGTTGCTCTGTGCCTGCACAGTGCCGGGCCGCCCTGGGCCCTGGTAGCCTCGAGCCTGTGAACGATCCCGTGCTGGAGGGTCAAGTAGACACCTTGGGTCTGCTGCAACTGCATTATCTGCTGACACCTTGCTGTGTGCTACCATCCTACAGCCTAGACCAGCGGATGCGGTCTTCCATAGCGTCAGCGGCTACGGCAGGGCAGCTTTCCAGCAGGCAATCTGAAATACCAAAGAAACACAGTGTGAGATCCTCAGAGAAAAGCGGCTGCAATCTCTGAATGACCAAGTCTTCCATTCATGTGCCTCCCACCATGCCATTATAAAATAATGAAATATTCATTTGCCAATTCACACTGGGCAAAAAACCTGATAGGATTAGCAGATGTGGCAAAGCCCAAAGCTCCAAAAATATTTAGCAAGAATTATTAACAGCTACAGAAGATAACACAGTTTCCCTGCTATAAGCCTATGAAAGCATACTGGGACCTGGAGCAAGTCAAACAACATCAAAGGGCAGTTTTCTTGTATACATTATCACATTCTCAAGTTTTTTAGAGAACAAAGTGAGGTTTTACAACCAAGTTACCAGATTCCCAGCACCTCTCTCTTCCCCTTCCCCAATACCAACTTGATGTCACAACCTGGACAACATTGTTATTTGGTGCACTGTGTGAAAAAGAGAAAGTGGGTGAAGGAAATGTAAACTCTGCAGCTGGGTCTGGCTCTGGATAATTGGGGAACAGGGTAAGGTGAATAGGCACCATTGTGTGACTGGAGTGTAACTTGGAAGGGCAGCCTGTAACATGGCCAGTTTACACAGTAATCCTAAAACTACTTTCCTTTCTCCTGTTAACCTGAGGCTCAGCCATAAAAGGCCATTTCCCATTCCCCCAACTTTCCCTTGGGACAGCAATGCTACAACCTCACTAGCTTACACAAATCAACCTCTATGAACCCTTAAAGCATTACTCCTCAGTCTCTCTCTTTTTGTATTACATGCACTTTAAGTGGCCCAATCTAAATTGCTTCCTATTGATATATCTTTCAGCATGAGGGACTAAATTCATCCCTCGTGTTACTTCAAAGGAATTAGCAGAGCTGCACCAGGAATGAGTTTGGCCTGAAATGTCTACCTCTGACAGTGTGGTTCAATACATCTCCGCTGGCTGCCTTGACCTTACTGGCAAGCATAGATTTTAGGATTTATCCCTACAGTCAGATATAGATCTGCAGCAGCAGCTTGTTGAGAAACCTTGAAGTATTCTCAGAAACGAATCCCTCAGCCATCTTACGTTTCAGGGTAACATGCTAATGAGGATTTCAAAGAAAGCACGTAGCTGGATTCTTGTCTGTGCTAATTTAACAGCTTAATGTTTGGTTTCATTTAAGTCATCTTACCTCCCGAAACAGCAAAAAAGGCTGTAAAATCCTTATGCTGGCAAATAACTTAGCAGGCTGAAAGCAGCACTGGGCTTTCTTTACACAGCAGAAGGAAACTGATGTCAGTTTTTCCAGTTACTGGGCCAGGATTATTACTCACTATTTAAGTTAACAAAAATTAAATTTCATGAGACGCTGGTGAGAAATAACCACAAAATCCGCGATCTCGAACTCGCAGGGCTCCCTAGCAGGAGCCGTCCGTAGCCAAGGAGTTTGCACTGCCTTTCCTAAGGGCACAAAACAAACTCGGGGCACGCCAGTCTCCAGAGCCTGGCAGCCAGCGCCGGTACGCGGTACCGGGGTGCTTCGCTTCTCTGGGGCAGAACCCGGCACGGTGCCCACCCGCCCGCCTGCTCCGGGCCGCAGCTGCGGGGGGCCCTGCTGGGGAGGGTGCGAGTCCTTGGAGAAGGGTACCGTGCAAAGCTCGCTGCGGGCTCGCTTCAGTGGTGTTCTCGCTGTTTTATACCGGTCACGATAGCTCCGTCTTGAACGCTGACAGTGAGCCAAAAATGGAGGGGAGGAAAACAGAACCAAAAAACCAAAAAAGGCACCCCCCCTCCAAAGCCGCCACCGGGCTGGGCTCCCCGCCGTGCGTCCGGATTCCCACCTCTGAAACCGCGGCGCAGGAACGCTGGGCTCGCGAGAGCCCCGTGGGGAAGAGCTCTCCCTCCCTTACCTTCGCCGGGCGGCTACTCCTGGCCCCGGGGCCAGCTGAGCATCCTCGGCGCGGGGGCCGTGCCTGGCGCCGCATGAGCCGGGGCTCCCGCGGGCGGGCGGCACCTCCAGCGCTCTGTGCCCGCTCATCGCCGCCGCTTTCTATTTAACGCGGCGGCGCTTTTCCGCGCGGCGGCTCCTCCCCTGCCTTCTCCGAAAACACGTGGCCGCAGCTTCACTTTCGTTTTCCGAGCAAGTTACGGCTGAACCGCACGGGGCTCAGCCCTGCCCTGCCCGCGGCGCCTGGTACCCGCGGAGCCCGCTCGGGGCTGCCGGTGATGTGGAACACCGGCGGAGAGGCTGCTGCGCCCCGCTCGGCTCGGCTCGGCTCGGCTCGGCTCTGCTCCGCCCCGCGTGTCCCCGTCTCCGGGTCACCCCATGTCTTCTGTCCGACTAAATCTGTGGTTGCTCTTTCTTTTCTCTTCCCCAGACAGCGCCAGCAAAGCGCTGGTGCTCAAGGTGCCCCTGGGTAGCGGCAGGGGGCTGCTGCAGGGTCAGACTGGCTCGGCTGCCTGGGAAGCTCAAGCGCAGGAGCGCTCTGAGGCCAAAGGGAGGCGAGGGAACCCTAGAGGTAGGTGATGGACAAGGCTCTGACCTGGCAGCTAGCTCAAAACGTGGAGGAAAAGCACAGCAAGAAAAGGGAGCAAGTAACCAACGTGGGAAGTGTTAACGTGAAGATAGCTGCTGACCTCAAAGCTAAAAGGTCAGCATGGACAGAAGAGGTGAGAGAACCTAATGTGTAACTTAAACGTCTGAGAAGGGGAGTAAATTTAGACAAATAATAATTTTAAAGTGAGAAAAACATTCAGAGAAATCTGTGGTACTTCCACAGAGAGGGCTGTGCAGACACTACCCTGGGATTTGAGTTCTCAAAACAGAATTTCCCTGGGGTTTTCTACAGGGTAATCATGTTTAAAAGTTCAAATCCCCAGCTGTATTTATAACCTTTGCCAGAAGCCAGTGTACAAGGCTCGGGATGCTGTTCTGCTCACCCAGAGGGAGGTTTGAAACATCAAGTACTAAACTAGTGTATTATGTGCTCTCTTAAATGGGTGTTTCCTAAAGTATCTCATAGCAGCCTTCCAGTATCTGAAGGGGGACTATAGGGATGCTGGGGAGGGACCCTTCATTAGGGACTGTAGTAATAGGACAAGGGGTAGTGGGTTCAAACTTCAACAGGGGAAGTTTAGATCGGATATAAGGAAGAAATTCTTTAATGTAAGGGTCGTGAGGCACTGGAATGGGTTGCCCAGGGAAGTTGTGAATGCTCCATTGCTGGCAGTTGGACAGAACCTTGGGTGGCATGGTTTAGTATGAGGTGTCCCTGCCCATGGCAGGGGGTTGGAAGTAGGTGATCTTAAGGTCCTTTCCAACCCTAACTATTCTATTATTCTAAGTAGTACCCAATATCTGTCTAAAACCCTAAGAAGTTGTTCTTCTGATTACTCCTTATCTCTTTGGAAACCAAGTGGCCTTATCTGTGCCTTGCACAGTAATTCATCTCTGCAGGCATGTGCAAGAATACAGAAACTCTGTGAAGAATTCCACTGACTCTTGGATCTGGAACGACTACACTTATGTACTGCTTCCAGAGCACATGTGGTCAGGGGCATGCAGTATGACATGTAGGTTTTTCAGCCAGAATGCTTCCTTATACTGGGAGCAGGGAAAGGATGTTTTTCCCCTTGCAGTCAACAGTGTTTGTGACAAGGAAATGTTTCTCTCAAATTCTGAAGGGAATGGGGCTGGGAAGCACTTGTGAGTTGTCCTTTGGGATGAAGGTGTGGGAATGTATTTCCTGCTTTGAAACTGAATATTCTTTTCAAAATCCATTGTGGTCACAGACTGCCTTAACCTGATGGCAATACAGCGCCTTAGTGATGTGCAGCCAGTGGACAACGAATCAACCTGGAAATTTCTGTTGATCCCTCTACCAAAATTTACTGCTTGTGGTCTGTCATGTGAGTATAGTTGTCATGAATTTGGAGAAACAGAGCGTGCCATTAATTTTAAAGCCTGGCACAGAGATTCACTTTGTACTCAGAATCCTCTTTCAAACAATTTCTGAGCAACTGAGCTTGAGCCAAGGTCTGGCATAAGCAGCTGTGGGAGGGAAGCTCACCTGCTTTTCTGTGTAAAACGAAAGCATGGAGGAATGGTGGAACTGAAACTTCTTTCGAATTTGAACCTGCAATAGTGGAGAAGTGTTTTGCCAGTATTCGCTTTGGTGTAGTACGCTCCATGAAGCAAGGATATTCAGTGTCTGTTTTGTTATAAGGCATTGTTCATGTTCAGGCAGGTTGTACCAGGCCTTGCCCTTAGCAGCTTAAACTCTACTTAGTCAAGATAGAGCCTCCTTCCTCCTTGCCACCCCTCCAAAGAAAAGAGATAATAATGTGCTTAACTGTGTCACAATAAGGTAAATCTGTGTCAAAGGTGCAACTCAGATCCCTAACTCCTCACCTAGACTCTGAGGGCCCAGCCAAGCTACCTCCTGCTGCTGCTGGCTCCTGCCATCATTGTGTCTTTAAGAAGTGGAACAGCATGGCTGTAGTGCACCACAGCAGTAGGAGTGTTTCTCAGATGAGATGGAGGTTGGCTGCAGCTTGCTGTAGGCGTGCCAGGAAAGCTGTTCCACTCTCACACAATTTTGACTTTTGTAAGCTCACAGGGGAAAGAAAGATCCTTCAGGTGCACGTGCAGCCTGTCAGCCGTGTGCTGAGCAATGCAGCTGACAAAGAGCCTGTCCAAAAAGGCTTCTTCATTGAGCAGGCATGTGGTAATAACACTTAGCTGCAAGGCATCAGAGCTTGGCAGGGCTTGGATGGGTAGGTGAGCTCCCAGCCCTGAGGAGAGTGTTGCAGTGAGCTTGCCAGCTCACACACCAACAGCCAAGTGCTGCTGCCTGCAAGAGCTTGATACTGGCTCTATGTGAATCACAGGGAGAGTGGTCCAGCTTGGCCATAAGGTGCTTAAAAAGGCTTGCCCAGGAGTGGTTATCAGTTGTAAACATGTGAAGGAGGCTTGAAGAGTGAGTAAAGATTTTGTGATAGTAAGAGCTGGGAGCTTGTGATAGACTTGAGGGTCTCACAAGTTCCCAAAAGTAGCTTTCTTAGGAAATCTTCAATTTTACTCACTGATGTTTCCTTTTGCAACCTCCATTCTCATCCTTCTCTTTCCTTTCTTACCTTCTCTCCCTCTACTTAAAGTCCTCATAGCCTGGGCCTTGGGAAGAGCTCCATGCCCCCAGGGTTGGGTGACACTAGGTGACCGTACCCATTAGAGGGCAGAGCATAAAGCTGGAGCTGGTGTGGAGCTGTTGGGCAGAGCACCCATAGAAGGGGGGCTCTAGGAACGACTGAAGGTGAAAGCTCTGCTGCCAGTTCAGGGGATTCTGTCACATAGCTTAATGAGCATTTACTGCTTATTGCAAGGTGAATTAGAGTCTGCTTGTTAAGTAAAGCCTTCCTGTGAAATGCCTTTTTCTCTCATCTTGGCAAAGTACCATTTACTGTGGAGAAACAAATTGTCTTGCCTTTCTTCCCTGCTGGTGGTCTCAGAAGAGAAAGGCAAGGTCTGGAAAGAAAATAATTTGGAGACATTATAAGATACCCCCTTCTCCCATGTAAATGCTTTTGATCTGAAGGGCTGTATCAGTAGATCTCCAAAACCTAGGATAAAGAAAAACTCAGCTTTTGTTAAAAATGGAAGTCCGTACCCTTATTTTTTAGACATTAGCTTGGAAAATGGTGGAAAATTCAGAGGAATCACTAGGCATTTGGGCAGCAGGAGCACAGCTTACTGGCTGGAAAGAGGGCAAAGGTTAAAGGAAATCTGTTTAGAAAGCACTGGGAATGTGGATGCCAAGAAAGGTCTGCCAGAAGTCAGCAAGGGAAAAAACATGGTTCTGAAGATAGGAGAGTACTGTATCTCTTGGGGATACAGGAGGCATTTACCTGTTGGTTAGTTTGTTTTCCAGAAACCACGCTCTTCATGCTACTAGCAGCAATGTAATGCACACAGAGCTTCCCTTATGCTCCAAGCCTCTCCTCACCCAGTGAAACCATCAAGAGGGAGGAGGTCGTGATAGCACGTATGGTATTCCCCAGTATAAATTCCCTTATGGGGCACTCCACACCCTGCTGAATTCATCCCACTTGCAGGGACAGTCCTCTGGAAACAAATATATAAATCAAAAAACTTGAAAGGTTTGACAGTCAGCAGGAACTCCCCACTTAGCTTTTGCCTGATTTTTGAGAACAGAAGCAGACACTGATTCTGTTATGAACCTGGATTAACTGGCAGGCCAATGTGTCTGTGGAATAGAACACTGTTTAGAGTTTGGGATAAGTGGGTGATCAGTGTGGGAATTAACAGGGAATTGCTGTTTTCTTGTGACAGCAGTAAATAAGGGCACATATTTTACTACTAGTGCTTTGAGTTAGAGCCTCTCTTGTGCTGATGCTATAAATGGTAGCTCTTATGTGAAAATGCTCATTATCAAAAATGACCAAACCAGCAACACCATCTACAGAAAAGGGGAACTGAAGCACAGAGATTCAGTGATTTGCTTAAGTCAGAGAGTGAAACAGTCTGCAAAAGGGCTAGGAATGGAACATAATTCAGGTCTTCAGAGCCCTATTCTAGAAACTTAACCACAATACCATCCTTCCTGTTTTAGTGGGTTTTGTTTTCTTCTCCAGAATCTGAATTTACTTTTAAATGAAACCCCTGAAATCGGAATTTTTTGATTTTGCAAGTAAATTAGACAGCTCACTGCTTCTGAGTCTGCTTTCAGATGCACTGAAACCAGCAGCACTGAGAGAGGTGAACCTCTGTCACCCGCTTTAACTAAGGTATTATAAGGTCAAAGTTTGACATATTTTAATAGGGCACGCCCCAAAGATGTAGCTATCGTGACTTGACATTTCCTCATACATCTCCTTGTCCATACTATCCACACTATAAGTTAAGAGACAATAAAAGTAGACCTGATTAATACAGCTTATCCTCTTATTCTTTTAGTCATTTACTTCCAGGTAAAATAGCTATAAAATGACTCACTTTACACTGATATTAATTGCCACTGAAGAATGATGTGTGTATGGCACAGTTATAACAGCATGCACAAGTCATGATGCCAAGAACAAAATCCAGTTTGAGTTGTCCCCAATTTTTAACCGAGCCTTGATAAACATTATGCCTATACCTAGACAAGGGCTAGTCAGTCACTACATAATTAGTTATTTCTGTCTGAACTGGAATTTGTGCTGTTCTGCAGATAATGTACAAGTCAGATCCCATCCAGCAAGGATAGATGATAGAAATTTGTGACTTTGTCTTCTAAAAAGGATCTCTCTGAGTAGTAGTTGTGAGAAAGTGCATGTCTACTGGCTAGGATGAAAAGCTGTGAGCTTTGGAAGTGAATTAAGCTTATCTGTGTACTAAAACTGAGTAGAAGTTGAGCCTCTTCCTCCCCTGAAGTGCCTTTCATTAGTCCACATTGTCTAACATATATCATCTCTGTAAGAGATACAAGCTCTTAGACTTCCAATAAGTAATAAAATAACTGTCTGAGGCTGTGAGGAAAATTTCTTTCTAAACTGGCTATTCTGGAATTGCTTATTCTTCTGTGACAGGTAATTCTTGTTTCCTTGAGCCCAGACTAAATGGACCCTGCCTGGTGTTCAGTGGAAGTTCTTTTCTTGATATTGCTTAAGTCAAATCAAGATTCACATTAGTCTCATTAATTCAAATGCTGAGCAGTTAAGCATACAAAATGTGTTTTGGGTTTTCTACATTTCAGTAGTTTAGACATCCTTCTTGGTAATTGAATGAAAGGAAACAAAAAAGAAAAGCATGAAATTCTTGGTAAAAGCACTGTGAAAGAGCAGGCTGCTTTCATATGAATGAGGAATGTGTGTTGCTTGGGTAGGGGGATGAGTATGTGTGTGCACATACTCCACAGCTGATGGAGGAACTTTGGATCCCTAAAAATAATGCTGTTAATTACAGAGGTAGCTGGCTGCCATTCATACAGGGGAACTGCTGCTATAAATACTGAACTGGATATTTTAAAGCAGAACTATATGAAGGTAGTTTGGCTTCCAGATACACTTACTGGACCACAGAAGTTTCAATGCTGGCTGGATGAACATAGACCTTGAGTATCAGAACCAGCTGCTAATTTTATTTCAGTCTGGCTACCACAGTACCAGAGTGATCCTTTCCAAACTCAGACAGGACAGATCTCTGGTCCCTTTCTATTGCCTCTGTCACTGACCCAGCAGCTCTTTCCCTTGGTGTTGAAGTCACATTCTGTTTCTCCAGTTCCCTGTTCTCATATCTCCAAGCCCATGAAGGAGCATAGTAACACTGCACAGGGAAAATCAGCCAAGGCACTGAACCATGCTGCGTTTTGGAGTTGAGCATACTGCTTGTGCATGCTGCTAGAGTCCTGAGGCAGTTATATATCCATGTAATATAGGAAGCAGATGCTTTCTATAAAGAGAGAACAGGAGAGTTCATAAGCTTTGGGGAGCAAAACATAAACTCATAATCCCAAAAGACCTCCAATGCATCTTTATTTCTGTTTTAATGATATCTTTACCCTCTGCTCTTATGGTTTCTCATTCTTACAGGCATTTTTAACCACTTCTCTTTGTTTTCAGTGCCTGTTTAGATTGTGTCCTGCACGGTTTACATGACTACAACTCTGCATTTGCTGCTGCAGGTGTTGATGCCTGTTGTGGTGCTCCCACAATCCCATCTATTCAAACCACATGCAAATGCTGAACTTCTGCTGAAGTAATCCAAAGATGGTGAAATCAGTTTCTGATGCATTTCATTCATGGGCATAATCGGCACGTGAGGAGATTGTTATGGTTGGCGTGAGATGGAGCTGATGACTCAAATATTCCATTGCCTTCGGAGTTTTGGTCCGCAGAAATGGATTAAAATGAATTCTTAATATGGTCAAACTGACCCAAATCTCAGTTCTGTTTCCTTGAATGTAGAAAGACTCAATGGTCCAAGCTAAAACTTGTAATCCAGATGGACAATAGTATTTCTTTCACAATGCACTGAGACACTTTCAGATTACTTGTTTGGATTTTTAATACTTGAACTTATGGAGCCTGGACCTGAGTAAACTACTATTAATACTCAGCCTTGAGAAAACATCTTTTGTGGGCACTTCTCCCACGTGATATGCTGACCTGCATATTCCCACTGAGATTGTAATCTATCTTAATGGACAGATCCTTCTTACAGCTGCTGTCAAATCTCAAAATCATAAACTACCCAAACTCTTACGATGATGGAGTATATTTGGGTCTTGCTGTATCTAATAACTCCTATAAACAACAAATAGAAACTAGTGAATGTGCATATCTTGTTCCACTGTACAAATAGATTCTATCTAGATTTTATTATTCTCTTACATCCTTGGCTAGTCATGTAAAATATGTCTGCAAAAATCTAGGCAAGAAATGGCTAATATGAATGTTAATTTCTCTGTTTTCTAAGTATTGAGAAATTAGCCAGACTTCTGTTCCTCCCCTGTCCCTAGAGGAAGGATAGGTCCTGATAGGTGGCCCAACAGTCTACTTCTGAATGTAAATATTAATTCCCCTTTTGCCAAGAAAAGGAAAGCAAAAAAACCCCAACCAACCCACCATAATTGCTTTTGTGGAAAAAGAATTGGATTTTTTCCTTCAGACATTCTCCCTCTCCAGATTTATTGCCAACCTCAGCCAAATTTACATGTGAACTCAACCAGCTGTATTCAGAATAGATTAGCTTCATCATACACCAGCTCCAGCAGAATTTCTAGGAAGTAGGAGAATAAACTCTCAATTTCTGACACAAGATAGAAGTCCTTTAGATGTAGAATTTTTGGCATCTGTTGTTAAAGTGGTAAATTAGAAACATCATCCAATGATATTAATGAAGCATTCTCTAATTTAGAAAGCTCTGTATTAGTTAGATAAAGACCTCACCACGCACACTTTAAATTAATTAAGAAGAAATATTACGTTATGTAAAATCAGTGCAGCTTAGCATTCAGGCCTTGATATCCCCTATCAGTAAATTAGGTAATTGAGAATATGAAAGTGGGAAGAGTGCCCAGCCTGAAGGATTTCCTTCTGGAGTTCTGGAGACTTCAGACTGAATTGCTCTTGTTGGAAGGTTTGACATCTGTGGTGACTCACTTTTTAAGGGTAGCTTTATCTGCTGACACTGTGAGAAGTCCTGTTATCAGTTGTCTTAAATTGAAAAGAAATGCCATGCTGTATTTCAATTGCAGATCTATTTCAGTTCATAATAGCATCAAAATACTGTCAAAGTGTCTGATAATGAGTCTAGTGGAAGCATTAGACTTAGTCACAGACACTAATTGAATTGAGCCTGCCAAGGTGACCTTCAAAACCCTCTTGAATTCAACGTGCAATGACTTCAAACCACAAGAGGTTCTAATGCAAGTTTACTCACAAAAAACCCTTTTGGTAAGGTGGCTGGAGCTATTTGTATATGCAAACAATTTGTAAATCTCTTTAGTTCTTTACTGTCCTGTTTGGTTCTGTCTTATTCCATGATTTGGAACATGGCCTGAGTAACCTCTCCATTCCTGCAGCACTACCAGAAATGTCCATGACTTTCTGGGTTTACTTCTAAACAGGAAGATCTGTATATTCCTGATATTACAGCCCATCCAACATAAATCAATGCAGCCTTGAGGTGATTGCTATTTAGTATGTATCTAAACTGAAGTTCCATGATTAGATTTCTCTAATCACCAGTTTAAAAATTCAGATTATTTGGGTGATAACTTGTCAAGAAAAGATAGCTGTAATACTTCAAGTGTCAAGTGTTGGGGCTTTTCCCCTCAATAACTTTTTTAGTCAAACAGATGGAATTAAGCACTACAGTACTACCCAGAAATACCAATAAGCAGCTGACTCTGAATTTAAATACTGTGCCTCTCTCATGATTTCCAATATAAACAGGTTTACATCTTCTCTCCCTGAGTCTATATGAATGAGTTAAAATACTAACAGGGAGTATAGATTTTCCAGTTAGTACCTTTCTAGTGTTCCTATGGTGCTGTGACTTTACACATGACAAAGTGAAGCTCTTACAGACAAGGTCTGCACATCCTGAGAGGTTTGCCTGGCTTCAGAAGTCTGCCCGAGACCCATAATTTCTGGGTACATTACAAATGCTCCAGTAGCTTCTCAAGTCCATGCTTACAGTACGTGCTTTGGACAGGAGGAAATCTTTCATGAGTTTAGAGTTTTTTGCTAAAAGTTTATCAGAAGCTTCATGAGAGCCCTTTAGAAGTTTTCCAGTTATAGTAGTATACAAGCAAAGTAACAATAGTACTGTGTCTGTGATCTTAGATTCCTCAGGAATTTTGTTCTTTGTTGAGCAAAGTGAACATTTTGTTCTGTAGTATATGCTGGTTCTTTAATCTGATGCATGTGATACAAGAAATCTGGAGAGAGACTTTTTACAAGGGCATGTAGTGATAGGACCAGGGGGGATGGTTTTAAACTGACAGAGAGTAAATTTAGGTTGGACATAAGTTCTTCCCTGTGAGGGTGCTGAGGCGCTGGCACAGGGTGCCCAGAGAAGCTGTATCTGCCCCATCCCTGGCAGTGCTCAAGGCCAGGTTGGATGGGGCTTGAAGCAACCTGGTCTAGTGCAAGGTGCCCCTGCCTGTGGCAGGGAGTTGGAACTGGATGAGCTTCAAGGTCCCTTCCAACCCAAACCAGTCTGTGATTCTATGATTCTATGACATGCCATGGCTGTAGAAGGATGCAAATGGGACTTCAGGTTAGACTTGATTTCTGCATCCAAAATGCTGCTAGTGGCAGTTGGGCTAAGATCTCCAAGAGGATGTTTTTATCAAAATGGAAAAGTAGATTTGCACCCAGCATAGAGCAGTGAGGTTCAGACCTCAGCTTTGCTGCTAAAACCAGCTTATTTTTGAAGAAATTAAAACCAAAGACATTTGAAGCTCACTTCTAGATACATTTGTGTTACAAATTTTGAATTACCTGAAAGGATACCCCGTAAGTCCCTCCACCTTCCTTCCCTCATTCTGGCTTTTTATTCCTGTTATATTCTATTTCTACTTTCCTAGTGTCCTGTTGTCCCCAGCACAGTCATTGACCACTGGGCCACAGACTGGGAAGCCCAGGGCAGGCTTGTGTACTGTGCCTGTGGAGCAATGCCGAGGAACACTGCACTGGAGCCTTCCAGATAAAACAGCTTGTCTGCTTCAAGCACTGGAGAAGCCCCCACATCCTCACTCTTGCTTGCTCATGGGCTATAGTAAAAATAGCTCAGCACTGGGAAGTCTGCCGTGTGGTATTCCAGCAGTGAGGTTTGTAGTGTTCTACACTTCCTGTGTTTCTGTATGAAACTAAAGGAAAAGCTTAGTCCAACACGCACACACACACAAGCAAGAGAATACATTTACTCTCAGTGGCTGCGTTTACCATCAAAGTTGGTAGTGTTTCCTGAAGTTGGTTTCTGATCCCCCTGAAAGACTGTGGGTTTTCTTTTTCTTTTCTTTTTTTTTTTTTTTTAAATAAAAAGTTAACTTCAGGGAACCTGAACAACATACATGGAAACTAAAATATCAACTGTGCAATTTCAATGTGGTATCAAAAGTTTAATGCATGTGATCTGCCTCCAGTTCCCTGAATTCCAGTGAATTCCCAGTTTCCAGTAGTGGGTGTCAAGCAGATCTGAGCGTGGTTATTTTCTGTTCATTTTGTGCCAACATGTGGTTGTGGTGGTGGTAGAAGGGGTGTGACCTGGGGGCAGACGGAAACACTAGACTTCAGTCTGGGGAGGCAAACTCATTGGTTTTTACAGTGCTGTGCTCACTGAGTTGTTTCAGATCACATATGAATCCTTTTCATGTGACAGATGCACTGCATGAAATACCAAGAACGGTGCAGCCTGCAAAGCTGTGGTAAACAGATCATCTCTTGTGATTCATCCAGCATCCTTTGTATGCTCTGCATCTAATGATCTCTCAAACATTTGCTTGAAAGGCACACATAAAGCTGAATCAGGTTTAAAAAATGAGCCACAAACAGCATTTTGTGCAGCAAAAAACCCAAAAAGTGATCCTGAGTGTTCGATGCTGCCAACATGGACTGACGAAGAAAGAATTAGCATCCTTGCATTGCTGCTGGATGGAACTGGATGTATTTACTGGCTATTTAGAAGCAGTTTTAAGAGCCTTCCCTCTATTTCATTCACACCTTACCTTTGAGACACGAGTGTCATTGACAACTTCCCAGAAGTCCTGTGGCTGATTTTAATTTGCATACACTTTGTATACTGATATATGCGGAGAGAAATGGGTCCAACTGAAGTATCATCTTGTCTTTGTGTCTCTTCCCTTATCTCCTTCCAGCCTCCTTTTCCAGGACTGAGAAAAAATGGTGGTATGCTTGTGCACGAAGGAGCAGGTTGGGAGGGTCTGTATTGTGGCATTGTGCTAGGCTGGGTTTACTATGCCCAGGAGCACTCCATGAATGAAGCAAGTCCTCATTACTGGGGATGCAGCAGCCATTTCTCTCTGCAGATGGGATTTTGGTGCAGTCATGGGGCTGTGCAGAGGCCCCATCACTGTTCCAGAGAATCCTAACCCTATTTCCTCTTCTGTTCTCCTAAGTAGCAGTTTGCACTTCAATACAGCCCATACCACAGCCTTCCTCCCGCCTTGCACACTGCCACACGCGCTGCACTGATGTTATGTGGTTTACAAAGCCCAGAACTGAAAAATTGAGCAATATCAGATTTACATTGGCACATGTAACCTGAAATCTGCCCACTCCCACATTTGTGCATGGAGTGACACAGGGGTGCTGGTGCATGATCTCAACTCTTGCACAAAACTAGGGCAGAATTTGCAGGAAAAGACAAAGAATGTCCTGCCTGAGTTTTAAAGAGCTGAAACTTTCAATTACTATTTTTTAAAAAGTTTTATGTAGATAATTCTGTATTTTGCAAAGGAAGAAGGTATAAAAAGAGACTTTGTTACCATTACAGAATGGATTTTTTTTTATACAAAAATTATTGTTTTAATTAAGTTAATTGCCAGAAAGGTAATGTGCTGTATGTGGGAGAGAGCAGTACCTGTGTCTGGGTGCTGAATGTAGAGCTCACTGAGTTGAGGCAGGATAGGCTGACAGAACTGTGGTTTTCCGCACCTTTTCTGTATCTTTGACCTCCTGCCTTACTTAAGACTAACGATGAGACACCAGAATTTCCCAAATTTTGAAGACAAGTGGTTTTGTGCTACTGTAAGTGTACATATGTATATATGTTTTGTTTGTAAGGTGTACAGTGACAGCATGCTAGTTTCTAAACAGATACAGTACAGAAACATAAAGCATGCATGCAGATCCAGGTATGACACAAGTCAGAGTGGATGGAGAAAAGGTACTTTTGTACTGGAGGTAGAAGAGTAGATGGAGCGGTATTTCTTCCATCTAAAGTGAATACATACACACCTTGTGAAAAACCATCGCTAAACATATGTGGCCTTTTGGAAGGTGACTCTGTGCAAATGCATCCACAACATCTAGAGTGATAAAAATCATCTACTGAGCTGAGTAGAGTGGCATAGTTGAAGTGGAGCTGTAAATAAAAACGTAGGCGATTTCCTGCTAAAACTCCCCTGCATGTCCAAGAACCCTCCGTGACTCAGCCGCTGCGACTCAGCCGCTGCAGTCACTGGGAACTCGGCTCAGACACCCTTTACTACTTGGGTATTTTTACTTCTATTTTTGCCCTTTATCAAGAGAGCTCCATTCATCTCTGGGGAAACCAAGTTGACTATACGACCCATCATTTTTTGTTGTCTAAGGTAATGATCTCATAGTAGACCGACAAGACTGGATTTCTCGTTAAGCTGTCTGATTATCAGTGACCCATGCCTGCTAAGTAGTCTGCTTGAATCTTTGATAGACCTTCATGAGAAAGTTTTTGGGACTTCCATTAACATACTTTAACTGGGCTCTTACCTGCGTCTCTTGGTGGCCTAAAAATTGACTTTTCCTTTTTTTCATTTCATGTGCAAGAAGACTCAGGAGTGACTGGGGAGTTTAAATATTTTAAAGAGTGTGTGTGTGCATATGTAATTATGTATTTGCTTATAGTTTTTCACATTTTCTACTGTACTACTGTTCCTTCAAAGAATTAGCATTTTTGCAAAGATGAACTGAACTCGAAGAAACGATGGTTTTGTTAAAATAACAGAAATAGCAGTCATAGAATCAATCATAGAATGGTTTGGGCTGGAAGAAACCTTAAAGCTCATCCAATTCCAGCCCCCTGCAACGGGCAGGGACACCTTCCACTAGAGCAGGTTGCTCCAAGCCTCGTCCAACTTGTCCTTGATCACTGCTAGCCAGGGATGGGGCAGCCACAGCTTCTCTGGGCACCCTGTGCCAGTGCCTCAGCACCTTCATATGAAGAAATTTTAGTATTTCTAGTAGTTTTAGATCAGCAGCATCTAGAGTCTCACCTGCCCTAGAATATTTTATGTTCAAAGCTGTCAGGTGTTATCTTACTCCTCTGGGCTCATAATTCTGGTACATAATTATTGTTATTACAATAATGCTTTCCCTACTCCATTTGGAACCTGCCTCTCCATGTGAAAAGTTCTGTGCCCACATGGCTTTGAAGTTGGCATTGTTAGTTAATAAAGCAGATTTCAGAGATTTGCAGTTTCCCATGAGCTGTGTTAGAATGGGCTGTTCTTTATCCTATGTGACATTTATTCTCTTGCTCCTTTCTTTCCTCTTTCCTCATCTAATGTGTCTCGTCTCCTCCAGTTCACGGTCCTATTGCTTATTTTTTCCAACTGATTGTGCTTCCTCTGTGCTAGTCCTTGCTAACTCCTTATTGGCTTCTTCCATTATACTGCTGGAGTTTGTCTCCACCTGAACTTTCTCTGTGTGAAGAGATCCCAATGTCCCAGGTTTAAAATTTACTCCTCTCTTTGCTTTTTTCTGCTTTCCAGCCTGATATTTCCTAATTGCTTCCCGTAATTTCTGTTGAATACCTCTTTTAGTTTCAAGTTGCCCTCTGCCATTTGCTTTCTTTCTCTTTCTGATATTAAGTATCCTTTGTACAGATTTTATTCTGAGAATTAAAGTCTATCTTCTCCTCCAGAGTTTTCAGTTTAGCTTCTGAAAGCTATCTGTGGTTTCTTGTTAGTGAACTTCCTTTCCGGGAAGTTCAGCCTCCTTGTATTTTGACTCAGGTCATAACATCAAAGTAGAAGCTTTTCTTTTTTTCTTTCAAATTCCCATAACTGCCCACCTTTCTTCCCTTTTCTCTTCCTCAGTCCTCTCCAGTACTACACAGGGCAGTGCTATGTGGTGCATCAGCTTTATGAAAGCTGACACCAAGTTGCTTTCCTTTAGACCAGTCCTCTTTTGCTGCTCTTACAGCTGTGAATGCTGGAGGGTTTGTTAGGTTTTGTAATCCTCCATTTGAAAAGCAGGAGGCAGAGTTTTTACAAGTGCACCCGAGGAGGGGATAGCCAAGGAGCTGGTGCCAGGAAGGAACTCAGATTGTTGCAGGAACCAAAGGAACCCAGTGGCTGGCACTGGGGGACCTGACACTAGGGAGTGAGCTAAAAGGTAGGGACAGTGCAGAGGGTGCCTGAGTGTTATGAGACAGCAGCTCTAGTGTGATTCCAGGCAGCCAGGAAGGGAAGGTCTAGATAGGATATGTAGCCCAGAGTTGTTGGGTTATAGAGGAGATGCTCTGGCATGGAAGGCTGGATATTTTTATTCTGTGAGCAGAAAGGCAACCCTATAGAGAAGTGAGAGGTTTTGGAGAAGTCGGGTAAAGAATTTGGAGGACTCCAGGTCCCAGGAGTGGAGGAACTGAGAGCAATGGGTGGGAGTGTTTCAGATGTGCAATGGATAAGGGGAATCAAAGGAAAGAAGTGCTGGGGATCACCATCTAGCAGAGCTGGTGCACTGGGGTCCTGGTTTGGGGACTGAGGACACACAGTGACCTGCCACATCCCTCTCCTCCCAATGGACTGCTGTAACCTTCCCAACCCATCTTTTCTATCAGAAATATGGTGTTATACAGTATGCCAGTACAGTTCCAGGGAGAAGGCTTAACTTTAGATCTTAACTGTCAGATCTGGTACCCACACTCAATGATAGTTTTATTTCATCAGGTGACCAGAATTCTCCTCCCCCTCCTCACCCACATACTCTTTTAAGAAGAGTATTAGTACTTAAGGAAAATGACTGGGCTACGTGGGAGGCGACTCCTGTACCCCACAGACTGGGAGCAGTTGCTGAGATCCAATCTTCTGAGAAGAGCTCACCGGAGTGACCAGGGAGGCAGGCTAAGAGGCAGGGCCCAGGCTGCTGCAGGGCTGCACCTACCAGCATCCCTGCGAGGAGACACTGCTGCATGGGTAACAGCACAACCCTGCTCACGTCAGCCAGGGAAAGTGTTACAGCCTTATTGGTCATGGTGAGTCATTTGCACCTTCTGCTTCATCTGGCTTGAACTTCATTTTAAGTTACTCTAGTGCATCATTATTTTCAATATCTCCTTCACCAGAAGCTGGAGCCACAAAAGTGAAAATACTTACATTTACCAGAACCTGCCATTAAAATTGGCAGCTAGTTTTATTTCTCACTAGAAATAAAAAGTCAGATTTTGAACAGGGCTGAAAAGTGCCATTCAGGTTCTCCCACTAGTAAAACACTATTCATCAGAACTAATAAATGAATATAATTCCCAGGTATTCAAATGCACCTGCCAGCACTTGTCTTCTATGTGAACAAATTGAGCAAGGAAACAGTATCTGGGGGACAAATTCAATTAACCGTGTAAACCAGGAATTTACCAGAAGATCAGCCAGGCTGTTCTGATTTCAAGAGAATTTTGTGTCATTCTTTTGTCTTAAATAACAGTGTGCAACTTAACGCTGAGCATTAGCTTTAAATGTGCTTCTGTACACCACCACTTTAGATTTCATCCATGATTTTGGTCTCGCCCATATTGTGAGGTTACCAGTGGCTCTTGTGGCCATCCAGATTGAATAATTTACTTTAATAATTAGATAACTGTGCTGTAAACTCTTGGACCAGTAGATGACATGTCCTTTGTGGTGGCTTGGAAAACTTTCCACCAGGAGTTTACCTCAGTGTCTTCCCTGTTTTTTTCTTGTACATGTATTACAGGGACAGGTTTAATAGGAACTTGGACTCAGCTATTCAAAGGAATTAGGAGCAAAAGCTTCTTTACTTGCACACTGTGCTTGTAAGGTGCAACTGCAAGGGCTTTCTGCCAAAATAGAAAAGCCATACTGAGAAATAAGGCAAACAAGGACAGCCAGAACAACACTCCGTTTGAATTGTGTCTATTTATATTTCCATCTCTTGTTTGAAGGAAGTTCTGGTTTTATCACAATACTATGCAAGTTCCTATAAAACTCAGTTTAATTTTAATATTACTCAATTTCCAAAGAAACCATTTGGGTTTGTGTTTAGAAAACTTACTGCCAAGCCCCCTCTGGTGGACGGCAAAATCATGGTTTCATCCCTGCATGCTGAAGACCTCTAGTAAAAGCATTCCAGCATATATATTACTGCTCAAGTAATTACAGGCTCAGAGTTCTTAACATCATTACTATTTTTCTGTTATTATTTATCGTTATCTGTCACGAGTTGATCTTTATAAAAAAGTCAGCATGATTGCTGCAAATGTGTGAGCATTCAGTCAATCTATTGAAAATTCTCACTGTCATCTGGCTATTTTATCATCCAGGTTATTTTCAGTAGTGTCTATTCTAGCTTGAGCAATAAATTAGCACACGGATTTAAGCCCTGCTGTGAAACAGACTGGTGATCTAATTAGTTAGGCTAAAAGCCAAAAGTATGCCACAACATTGAGCATCGCCCTACAGAGTTTTGATGTTTCTGAGATAAAGTGTTGGGCCCATTTATGGTTCTCTGTGGTGCACATTGAGAGCTGAATTTCCCTGAAAGGACTTCCAAAGCAGCCAGTATGCCGTGCAAGCAGCCAGTAAGGAGCTGTTGCCTAAGGACTTGTGTCTGAGGCTTTTCCCCCTCGTGAGCTGTTCAAAAATTGGCTTTTGAAGAACGGCAGTCCTTTAAAAATGGAGAAAGCCAAGAGAGCGTTGCTGGGGCAGCTGATAGTGCATAGAAGACCTCTTCAGTATGTGGACAAGTGAGCTTTGTGTCCCTGCTCGGGAAGAGGGCAGGCAAACTTTGGTTCCTCATTTTCTGGAAGGTGTCTTGACTACTAAGTAGAGGTCTCTCCTTTTTGAAAGGGAAGGAGGAGTATTTGTTAGCCAAGACAGGCTTGGAGGTTAACAGCTAAAGCACTCACCTGTGAGTGGGAAACACTGGATTCTGGTGCCTTCTCTGAGTGCAGTTACATACTGTACGTTAAACAATTATTAGATAAAGTACATAAGTGGTATGTGAAGCTGACCCAGAATTCTGTGGCTCACCTCTCAAATCAGTGCCCCAATCTCAAGGCTTAAAGGCAAGCCCTGTTCTTTCTGTAGGTGAATGGCTCTTGAATGCCTCTGTGAACTGAAGCAAGTTCATGAGAAGATCAGAGAATGTTTCCTTGGTGAGGTCATAATTTCAAAATGAGCTTGACAAGCATGTCCTTGAGTCCGTTCAAGCCAGGAGGGAAACTGAGCCTGAATTTCCCTCATTTAAACCTGAAATGCCCACATTCTCACAAATGCCCTCACTGGTAAATTGTTGGATAAAACTGATGAGGTTGAAAAGGTAATGGTATCCCTTTAAAGAAAATGTCTCTAATGAAGTCCCTGAAGGGCTGAGAACTATTTCAAAGCCCTATTATTTCATTTAGCTTGAAAAAATAGTGACAGTTTTCCCATAAAACTCAAACTCATGCAAAACTGACAGAAGGAAAACATACTGAATTGGTGTTTCCTGTTAAAGTAATAATTTTTAATGTAACTATATTTCAGATGAAAATGTGAAGTAATTAAAGTTTCCTAGAATATACTGTAATATAGCATGTATCCTGATGAGGTTGAATGAGTATTCCCCATGTTTGGAATTGATGCCCAACCTCTTCACTCACAAGGCAGAGAGTAGTCTCAGTTTTTGCACATGTAACACTTCTTGACTATGCAGCATTTTCCTGTCTGCTTTGCTGAAATGCCTCCCAGGTTTAACTCATCTGTTGCTTTAGAATTGCAGCACAATAGAGTTCCCTTTCCTTCTGAATGAGGTTTTAATTCAGGGCCTGTGAACACTGAAGGAAAAAGGAAGGAAGCAGTAAGTACTTAAGTCCCAAGCAGTGGGTACTTGGAGGCAGCTCTGCAACCAGGGGAGCACTCCTTTCTCCTGAGGCATTTGGCCAAATTAGATAAATCTCAGAATTTTCTAGATCTGCAATCTAGATGTCTCATCCTACCTTCACAGGAATCTTGTGCTTCTACGATTAGAGCTAACCTGCTTCCACAGAGGTCGAACACTACAGCCAAGCTGTAGCCCTTGGAGAATGGAGAAGTAAGAACGGAGGGAGAAGGGAGAAGGGAGGCAGAACCTCCTTTCTCCCTGAGTGGGACGGAAGACCAGAGCTGACCCAGGATACAACTTGCCACTTTCCAGAAGCCTTTTCGTGCAATCCTGTTCATTTCTTACCTTCTGAAACACACAGTCTGCCCATTTATGCAGAGCTGCAACACAAAGATACAACTTCAGAGCTATTAAGTTGAGGTGCTGTATAGTCAGGCTTTTACAGATAATGTGTGAATGAAAACCAGTGAAATGAAAGCCCTAATGGAAACTTGTTCTTCAGTAGGTGCCTGCATGAGAAATGGCCCATTTTACCAGGAAAGGTAAAAGCATTGCTAAGTGTTCTGCCTGTAACTTTACTGATGAAACAACAAAGCAACAGTGCACACTTTCCTACTCACGTACCAGGAATTTCGTGAGGCTTAATGCAAGATTACAGTCCAGAAACTGCAGTTAAAGATCATTGCAAAACTGCAAACTGCTTTGAACTCAAGTATAGAAACTTCAACTTTCGCCCCAGTTTAGGAGTGAGAACTTTATGGCAGTGCTGCTTTTATGGCAAGTACTCTTTACAAATGTTATCAGTTTGCACTACTCCACAGCTGTGTGACAAAGATTCCAGAAGTACTGGTGGAGGAAGCTCTATTGTTTTACAGCTGGGAAACACAGCCTTTAGAGTAAATGTACCTATCTATTTTACAGATCAGAGGATGACTGAGAAAGATTCTCTAAGTACTTTCAGTTATGTTTCTTTGTCTGGAATTTCTGCTCTCCCCAGCCAGCCACGTGTGCAGCCAGTATCCAGGGTAGTACAATGACATTTATAAGAAACAGAAGGGAAAGTAGCCAGAAGCAAAAGGCACATTCACTGAATACTGCCGTCTTTGAGTAAATTGTGGCACTACTTAAATGAACACTCCTATAACTGAATTTTAGAGTTTTCCTTAATAAGGACTGCTCCTCCCAGCCTTTATTTTGCAAGTCATTTATGACCATAACTCAGGCTGATGCAAAAGAAGGTTTGAAGTCTGTAGCATGTCTCAGAAGCCACTGTGTACCATCAGAACAGGGCCTAAGTCAGAAGAATCAGTAGAGTGATACCAAGCAGTGCTGGTTTTATAGGTAGTATATACTGTAATTTAATAGGGCCAGCTACAGTATTTCATGGGCTCTATCCACGTTATATATGCTGAATCTAACCTATATACCTGAATGTTTAATTTTACCAGGCAATGGAACTGGGCAGTGATTGGGGCCAACCCAGCTGCATTTGACAAACATGTGCCATAAGCTATTAATTCCTTTATCAGTATGGTTAACTACTGTTAGCCAACATGGAGAGAGGAAAGAAAACAGGCCTGAAGATATTTTTACCATCACCCAGATATTCACCCAAGTATTTGATTTAGCAGAAATGGGTATAAAAGGGGGCGCATCAAATGCCAGTATGAACACAATACTGAGTGTGTTTCAGTCTTGTTAGCTCCACTGGTGATTGTTGGAGGCTCTTGTGGTCTGAAGTGGACTGAAACACCACTGAGTTCCCAGCAATGAAAGAGCCAGAGGTACCAGAATGCAAATAAATCAGTGGTCTGTGTCAGACAATAGGTTCAACTGCTCAATTCTCACTCTGCCTTAGAATCTACGAAAACAATGAAAATGAAAATACCTAACCCACATCCGTTAGGAGTATTTGTTAGTAATCACAGTATTCTCTTTTAAGAGTTTAGATGAAGTAGTCAGACTAGAGCTCTGTAGATGAGAAAAAGGAACTGCTTTATGCCTTTCACTTTCACCCTGCAGTTTCTCATAAATGAAGCAGTAACCGGCAACTAAGCGGGAGTACTCTGATGAAGTTTGCCTTGCAAATTGAGGTTGCATGCCATTACTTTCCATTTTGAATTGTCTATTGCCAAAACCTCATTTCTGTTCAAATTGTAGCACAGCTACATAGCTTCAAGTGCTCCTGTACAAAATCTGAACTTATTTGATTATAAGTGCTTGATGTTTGGAATGTCAGAACTCCAAAAGTGTAGGCAAACATTGCATATGTCATGCTAGCTCTGCACCAGCCACTTCATGCTCTGTGACATTTGCATGAATCTTAGACGCTATCTACACTTAACTGATGTCTCCTACTCAGATCTTAAAGTATTGACAGTTTCTATTTTGAATAAATGGGCTTTGTTGGCTTTTGCAGTAGAGTGCACTACAGCAAGTCTGGTTTTGTGGGCATGTCAGGTTTTGAAAATAAGGCATACTGGTTTTGCATTTTGCATTGTTGCCTGTTTTCATGATAAGCTGAAAGCTTGCGAAAGCTTTTGGCTTCAGTATTTTTGAATCCCCAAAGAGTTGCTTTTTGGCTTCATTTGAAGTCCAAGCTTCGTTTTTTGGTTTGGAGGGCTGCCCTATATAGAGCTACATTTAGAAACAACCATTGTGTTCTACAACTAAATTTTAGCCATATATATATTTTTAATATCACTCATTAATAATTTTTTTAACTTTATTCAGATAAGTATTTGTATAGTTGCCTCACTGCAGTCTTCATCACAACCGCTAGTGGGACCTTTTCACAATTTCTTTGTATGTTCCTCTGATTCATTTTGTTTTCCTGTTACAGTTCCTAACACAGGGTCTGGAGATTCACTGGAATGAGCTGATGCAAATGTTTTAACACCAGTAGATTTCCTTACCTTAGCAAAACTAAGTACTTGTGGATCAGTTGTCAGTGGTGGTTATTCAGCACTTCAAATGTCAGCAATAAAAGTCTGACCTTCATTCCAGCAAATTCATATTTGACCCTGCATGGGGTCAAATGGGCTTAGTGGGAAGAGATGGGTCTTAATTAGAGAGTTTCAACAGAGTGTTTAATATAAGGTTCTGTGCAGACTACAAACTAGAACCTGTGATTAAAGTCACTTAAATCAAGAGGTGGAGGCAGTTTGCGACATTTCAATGTCAAATTATATTTTAAAATGTGACATTTCCATCCAAGTTGTAGAGCTCTTTCTAAGCTGAACTTATGAGATGTCTCTCAATTGACTTATGCAATCTTGTGTCTTGATTTTTTAACAAAGAAGTCTAAGAATGTGAAAATGTATTTCAGCAATTATACATTGAATGTCCTGATTTAGGAAGAATTCCATGATTTAACTTACCACTTTATACCCTCTTAGACCTGTGAAGAGATAAACAGGTCTTGTATAGCCCACACACTAATGTGACTTTCATCCAAAATTGACTTTATTGTACATGCCAACATTTGTTCATTCATACCAGTAGTTGGGGGAGCAAGTTGCTGTATGTAGGTGGTATAGCAATAAATGCCATGTCTGGGCTTGTAACTACTGCCAGTTTGGAACCTTGTTTTACCAAATGCATGCCATAATGTAAGAGATTGAAAACCAAGCTTATTTAAGCTCAAGTCCATCCAAGTACATAATAGCATGTGAGTGCTATTATTGAGCAGCTTTAAACAAAAGTTTCACTGCTGTTGATTTCCTCTTCATGTTTTTTTGCGTTTTCAGTCATTCAGCTGTTTGTTCTGAGTTCATGCTCCACTTCCCTGCTGCAGAGCAGCACAAGGCCCATGTTCCTTCAGCTATGATTTTAGCTCATGCTTTCTGAAGTACTAGTGCCAGTGCCTTCCCTTTCAGCACTTAGCAGCATTCTTCCCATTCAAGGCCATTTCTTCTTTTCATCCCAGTATTACTGCCAGCACCAGATGAGTGTGGAGACCAGTTGTTCAGCATCCCATAAAATAAATGCAGCCATTTTACATGGAGATTTTCTGACCTCTGAGCAAAATTTGGTTGACAGTCACCATATCTGTGTCTCTGGTGATGCTCCATAGGATTGCAAGTGAAAAAACATCCATCAGTTAAAGCACGGGGAATAGTGAGAAGTATTCACTTTTCACATGAGTTTTCAGCTGCTAGAAAACAGCTGACTGGTCTGCTTGGCTGTGTGCCCTGCAGCTGCAACCGAGCTGCCATCAAATGTCTGTCTTCTGGAGACTGCACAAAATTCTCCCTCACACAGCAACATGTGTGCCGAATGCGAGATTGGTATAAAATTTCCGTGTCCTTGTATTAAATCTCTGAACTCCTTTCAATCCTATTCTAACATTTTATTAATTTCAAATTACGTCGACTGGTAGTGATGTAGCCGTGATGGTTTTGGTTTAAACAAGATAAGGCATGTAGAGAAAGGTGGTCTCTTTGATCAGACCTAAAAAAGGTCTTGCCTGCTTGAAAATCTGACTATCAGTAAAAGCCTCTTCCTTCTAAACAGCAGAAATTCATTTCATAAATCTTCCAACAGGCCTTGAATATTGCAGAACCCTGCCAGTGCATGCTCTGAAACAGCTGAAACGTCTCAGCCTTGCTGGCCTCTATTTATATTTCTAACGTTTGATTTCAAGTTTTGAAAAGTAAAATGCCACTCTTCTGGTTACTTTTCTTTAGGAAAATTATTCTGCTGTCACTCCACTGGATGAACTGGATGCTGACAGTGCTGATCAGAGTTATATTTATGCAAAGCCAGCAGCTTCAAGGGAGGATGCTGTGATCTGTATTCCCCTACACTGGTTATAGGGTCTCTCCAGTCCTGTTAAGTTTCCCCTAAATATCCAGTACTTTCATGAAGTGAAATGAAGTCAGAAAGGCTGAATGACTGAAGTCTCCTAGCTACTGGCTTCACTTCAGTCAGGACAAAGATATAGTGCTTTGGATGACATTCATATTTCCTGTTTAAAAAGAGTTCTTTTTTTCTTGAACAGGAGTTTGAATAAGCTCATCTGCAAGCCAGCTGTACATCCTATTTCCAGAGCAGCAAGCAGTACTGGTAAAGTAAAGACTATGATTATCCTTTTTGTGTTTTCCTTTCATCATATGATAGTCCTATTCCATAGAATGATGATTTATTTTAGTCACATACCAGCATAGTTATAGCATGGAAAGAAACAGGTGACACCCACTTCTGCACAACGTGCCTAAGAGCTCTCTAAGCATTTCCTCTAAGTATTCTTTGTAAAAGAGATGAGTCAGCTAAGCTGGAGAGCACTGCTGTTTTCATAGACTGTAGGTTACTGTCAGCAGGGATGCGTGGTGAGTGACAGGAACTGGTTAAGTTTGCGTGATTGTGAGTGCAATGAAATAATTTCTCATGTTAGGGCTGGCTGTACAAGCTGAGATTTCCAGTGAGGAAGTGCCTGAGCCAGACGATGTTTTTCCTCTGTTTTTTCCAGGAGATACTGTGTGCAACTGGCATCTCTGGCAGCTGCAGGAAGATTCTTACTGTAATCCTCTACTGACTCCACTGAGCATGTGCTAACATGTAATGTATACCACCTGTATTAGGTTCTCACGAAAGAAGGGCATGAGAGGGTGCCTTGTGAATGCTTTTTTTGATAGCATTTGCCACAAAAGATAGTTTGTCTTATTTTAGAGTGACCCCCATGCAGTTTTGGCAGAACAACAGTACAGGAGAGGCCAGACTCTTCTTGTTGTTAGTAGTCATATTATGATGGCTGTCACTCCTATTTACCTGCCCTGTCCAAGTCACTTCTAAAACTTCCCTGCTAACTACAGCTTTGGCAGGTTGCACTTAGAGTTTTCCTGTTTCAGCAGTCAACTTACCTGCCTCCAGGTCTTTTGAAGTTGCTGCTCAAACATAATTTGGCATCCATATGCCAGACTGATCAGTCCCAAAGCATAAATTGCAAGCAGCTGAAGTTCAGGTTAGCGATGACCAACTTCTGACCCATTAATTCCAACCCATTGATGCATTAATTTCAAAGCATTAATTAAATTCCATGATGATAAGATAGACTAAGCAAAAAGATAAATGAAGGATGAGGATGGTTTTCCAGACTTCATCCAGCATGTCAGCTCAGAATCATAGAATAGTTTGAGTTGGAAAGGACCTTAAGATCATCTACTTCCAGCCGCTCTGTCTGGGCAGGGACACCTTGCACAAAACGATGTCACCCAAGGCTCTGTCCAACCTGGCCTTGAACACTGCCAGGGATGGAGCATGCACAAGTTGCTTGGACAACCCATTCCAGTGCCTCACCACCCTCACAGCAAAGAGCTTCTTCCTTATATCTAACCTGAACTTCCCCTGTTTAAGTTTGAACCCATTTCCCCTTGGCCTATCACTACAGGCCCTGATGAAAAGTCCCTCCCCAGCTCCCTTGTAGGCCCCCTTCAGATACTGGAAGGCTACTAAAAAAATAAAATAAATGAAAATATGCCCACATTGAATCTATTATGGAGTACAAAACACCAGGAAAAAAGTGAATTGTATATTCCTGTGATTGCTTCATGTAGCTCTGTGTTCAGTATAAGAAAACAAGCATAAACTAGGGTGATCTCCTAGAGGTGAAACAAGAGTTCTTGTCTGTGCTAAAATTTGTCCTTGAGTGAAGTTTCATATGAATACCAGGGAAAGGAAGACCATTTGTCTCAGATCCCTCTTCTTACTTAAGGAGTTTTTACAAAGTATTGTTTTATTGTTTCTGTCATGCTTAGCTCCTTAGCTGCTTTCTCTTACTGAAGGATATAAGAGACACAATCATATCACTTTGCAGTTTACTCTCTGACTGTGGGCAGCCAGTGTCTGCAGGAGATGCTAACACAGACCAGCAGGTTGCAGCAGGTGAGGAGCTGCCATTGGCCTGTCCTCATCACACTCAAATCCCTCAGCTTCTCAGCTACCACAAAGAAGCTTTTCTATAGGATGTATTTTATGGGCATCAGTGGGCCATTCTGACATTGCCATTATGATCCATGTATTTATCAGCTGTACACTTCGTGACTTTTCTTCCATTCATCTGTGGAGCTTCCAGGTAGCCTTGTTTCTAAAGCAAGTATTTAGAAAATACTAAAATTACGGGGTTTTTTTAATTACAGATTGCTTGGATTCTAAATCTCTAAAAAAAAAACAAAACACAAAACAAAACCCAAAAAGACCCAGAAAACAAAAAACCACAACTTTTTTGAAATCCAGTTAGTGACTTCTCAGTACTAGGAAAGAGAACCTGAGAAATAAAACTGAAGTACGGGGCCTACAAGGATGCTGGAGAGGGACTTTTCATCAGGGACTGTAGAGATAGGACAATGGGCAATGGGTTCAAACTAAAAACAGGGGAAGTTCAGGATAGATAAAAGGAAGAAGTTCTTTACTGTGAGGGTGGTGAGGCACTGGAACAGGCTGCCCAAAGAAGTGGTAAATGCTCCCATCCCCGACAGTGTTCAAGGCCAGACTGGGTGACATGGGCATCCCTGCCCATGTCAGGGGGTCGGAACTGTATGATCTTAGGGTCCCCTCCAACCCAAACCATTCTATGATTCTGTAAGAACCTTTTCTGTACACACTGACCAGTGGACTGGGAGGGAGATCTTTTTTAAAACTCTTCTGTGTAGGATGAAAGATTGTAAAATATCAGAATTTCTGGCCAAGAGAGAGAAGGATTTTTCTGATCGTGTATCAGCCTTTTACCAAACTAGAGAGGGGAGCAGAGAATTGGTTCCATTTTAAGTAGTACTGTCAGTGAGAGAGTGAAAAGGTCTGAGTTGGAAAGAAAATTTCAAGTTGCTGATTCTTCGAAAATCTCTGTTCATGGGTCCAATTTCTAAGTTCTCTTGACACCATACCAACAAACCAGTGCCAGAGTAATTGAGGCAGATCTGTCTCCTGCTACACTCTGGACTATCTTACCTGTGTGTAGTCTGACCTTTTTTACCCATGCTGTGACAACATCTCATGCACGTCAGCATGAGGAATAATGTCCTTGAAAACTGCTTTGAAGAAAGGCACATACTGTAGCAGCAGGCAGAAGATTCCTTCTTTTTTATCTATGCAAACCAAAACTCTGTCTCACCCAGCATGCTCTCAGAAAAAGTGCTCAAGTTTAATCCAGTGTGATTTGCAGCCTGCCAGCCACCTACTCATTGCCTTTTCCAACTGAGTGCTGGGCTTCCTCTGCTACCCTTAAATCAGGATGAGCTGTGGGATCATCTCCAGAAAACAGTCTGTTGAGGCATCAGACATTTTCCCTCCAGCTGCAGAATGTGTCTCCATGCTGAGCTGAGCCAGTTCTTTGATAAGACCTTTGCGAATAATTCAGTATATAACTTCAAATTTTACTGAAAGATAAGGATTTTCTGGTTTAGGAAAACAAAGCCATTTCTTGGTGCAGATCCCCAGTGCTTTTGCTCTTCTTATAACAGTTTCTTCAAGGAAAATCTTTTAAAAGGGACCTTTGAGCCTCTCCTGGAGATTACATCCTTGTAGGGGTCCTGCCTTCATCTGTAGATTTAATGACTTAATAATCATTAGACCCTCCTATTATACAGTAACAAATAGGAATACAATACTTTTATCAATATTTGGCACAATTAATTTTTTTTTTATGTGAAACTAAATATTGATGCTGTCAAGTGACTACAGCTTAGGAGCATAAATTACAAATACTCCTGTGAGCCTCCCTCAAATTTGCATTCATATACAGTAACCATCTAATGTCTTCTTATTCCTGTAAGCCATATGATTTGATTGCCAGATTACATGATTCTGTATTGTGCTTAGATGTCCTTACTGTTATTACCAATACTATCTTTTATTCTTACTGTAAATGGTAACAAAAAGTTAACTGCTTCCTTACGCTATAAAAGGAATGAAGTCCCATTTACAGAATGTCTCTAAACAGAAAATATATCTGGAAAAAAGATATACTGAATAAATAATGCATAACATGATGGGTAAGTAGAAAAAAAGGCCTTTTGATGTATTTGCTACTCAAAACACAACTGGAAATTTAAAATAAAGTAACTGGCTATTTTAAGGGAGAACAAAATCTGCTTTAAAGAAGAACTACTGCAGGGGAGTCAGTTCTCTGTGCATTTTTACCCATTTTGCGCTTCTGTAGGTAACAACTTGAGAAATTGAGGACTGCCTCCTTGATTTTCCTAATTCGTTTCTTTTTCTTTGCTCTACCCTCCTGTTTTTCCATTAGCTTATTTCTTGGCGTATTTTCTAAATGAAATGTCAACCCACCCCCCCAAAAGGAAACCGTACCATTTCAGGGATTTCAGACTGCAGCAAAGCCCATCTGTAATATAAACAGCGAATGAATTCGGACAGCCTGTGCGGAGGTGCGGGCCGGTATCCCTGTGTCACCCTGGGGCGCGGGCAGAATCCGGGCTGCAGGAAGGCCCGGCCTCGCTCGTGCGGTGTTGGGACACGGCACAAAGTGTTTTCTGCTCAAACCAGACCACTGGGTCAGGTGCTTGCTGGGTTTTGCACGTAGAGGATCCGATCCCGGACTGATCTGAGGTGAAATGATTCAGGGGAGGCTTTTGCCAAGTCCCCGGTGGAAGGGGCTGCTGGCCGTGGAGCATCCGTGGCCTTGTCGGGAGAAGGCAAAGCCCCGGGGAGCGTCCTCCCTTGACTGCGGTTTGGACCGACACCCCCGACAAGTACTTAACTCCTCGTACAAGCCCTGTATCTGTTTCTAACGCAGAAGCGCTGGCTGCGCGTGTCCAGTGCTAGAGGAGGGGTGCCCGTGTTCCCTCTGCCCTCATCGGCAACTGGTTTCCCGCATCCTGTCCCGAGCACCATCACGATCACAGCTCCGCTCCCCGGAATGCCGCCCTTTACGTGATGCAGCTCAGCCACCACGTAAGCGGGACGCTACCCCCGATCTTTACTTCAAGTTCTGGGGCCGGTCCCTCCCTCCCTCCGCGCCGGCGGCCAGGCGCCGCTCCGGCTCCCCGCTCCCGCCGCCGCACGGCTCCAAGAGCTCTACCCGGCCCTTGCGGCTCGGACCCCCTCTACCCGCTGGGGCGGGGCGTGCGCCGCTTCCCGCCTTTCCCGTCTCCTCCCTCAGCGGCCGCGGGCCCCGCGTCCTCTGAGCAGCGGCCTCCCCGCGGCACGGCATGGCCGGGGCCGCTCCGGGGCCGCCGGTGAAGGTGCTGGCCGCCCAGCTGCTGGGCGCGGTGCGGGGTGACGGTGGGACGTGGCAGTTGGCCCGGGCGGAGGCGGGCCGGGCGCCGCTGTGCCTGCGGGCCGTGTGGATGCAGGGCACCGTGCTGCAGGTGGAGCGTGGCGGAGCCCGCGGCGGCTCTGCCCGGCTGCGTGATGACAGCGGCCCCTTCACCGTGCTGGGGGTGGAGGAGGTGCCCAAGGGGCGGCCCTGCCTCAGCGCAGGTACCGGTAGGCGGGCGCGGGGCACAGCCCCTGTGGGCCCTCACTTTTCTCTGCTCCGGGCTCGTGTGCACGGGGGTGCCGCTGCTGCCGTTGTCCGAAAGCGGGAGGCTAGCAGGCGGCGGCGGTGTGTCGCGTACGTGCCTGGGGCGCGCAAAGCCAGCGCAGCGGCGCAGACAGCCTCGCACGTACCGCGGCTTTCCTGCAAGGGGCGTCCGGGAAAAGCTGCGCGGCTGCGGCAGCGGGCGGGAGCGGCGTGTGCCGCCGCAGCGGAGCGCGTTTGTGGCTCTCGGTACAAAGACACGGCCTTCCCCTGCGAGGTTCAGTGAAGAGAGGGCCTGTTTTCAGTTGTTCACAGTTAAAGCCAATGGTTGATCAAACTGGGATGTTGCAGAGAAGAGCTGTGGGCCTAGGAGCAAGGATAGTACTTGTTTATGTACTTTTTCCTTCCTTTCACCAGCACAGCTAACTGAACAAGTGCTGGACTGCAGCATTGCAGGAGTTGTGGTACAAAATAGTCTTGTTGATTAATTTTCAGTCTTCTGAATTGTCCTCGCTGCACTTGCATGGCGGGAGGAGGAATCATGCTGGTTTTGATTCCCGGTGGATGTAAAAATCTAGCAAAATGCTGTAAAATAGCTGTACAGATCAGAAAGCCTTTTTGAGAAATTCCCATCTAAGCAACCTTAGTTCCTTGAGTTTTCTTGCAAGTATTGGCAGCTTAAACTCAAACTGTTTAACGACTTGGTTTAAAATACTTAGCTTTCTGAACTAAAATGGAGGCTAACTAGATTTCACACTTTCTTGGTTTTTTAGGGAAGTATGTAATGGTGATGGGTTTGGTGCGGTCCTGCACTCCTGAGCCTGTTCTTCGAGCAATAAAGATGACTGATCTTTCTGAAAACCCCGTGCACAAGGATATGTGGAGCCTTGAAGTGGAGGATTTGCACAGAGTCATCCCCTAGATACTTTGTATTCTGCCAGAAACATCTGGAAATGTTATTTTTTCTTTGTTGTCCCCTCTCTGCTGCAGAGCATTGAGCCATTCTGTGTATTTGCAGTTTCGAACAAGCACCAGTTGCTCTCCTGGAGTAAACCAAGATGAGAAGTCAGACTCAGAGTTAAGTGGAGTGATCAGTGCATATCTGGTAATAATTACAGTGTGCATCTCTTTCACAGTCTCTTTTTATACCAACAGTTTTGAGAAACACTTGATGTACTGAGTAACATGCCTGTGCTATTAAAATTACTACATTTCTACATATACTAGTTGGTGTTCCTAGGCCCTTGTTTTGATAGTCGTTCCTGTAATGGTGTATTCTTGGCAGCAAGTGCTGCACAGAACTCGTGTTACCAGGTGAATTCAATACATGGAATGAAGGCAAAATGCATTTCAGTCCATCTAGGTTGGGGTTGGAAAGAACATCTTCACCTTCTCTTTCAGTACTAACCATGTCAGCAAACTCTACTTGTATGACAGATGTCTCTTTCTAACTGTAAAAGCAGAGTCTTGTACTTAAACACCTTTCTGGTTTCTGTGTTTCTGAAAGTGGTACAGTGATACCCCCTGTGTTCCAGCGAAGTGAGATTAGCTGAAAAGATGTGATGCAGGATTCATTGGAATAGGTCCTCTAGCTTCAAGATGCAAATACTTTTACTACCTCATGAAACAAGCTTGCTACACCTAAGTGTATTTTTCTCTTTAAAGGTTTCCTTTCTTGTTCCAAGCTATGCTATTTCGAGTTGCTTACCTCATTCTTAAATATATTTTAATCTTTCTTTCCTCCTATGGAAAACCCCCTCAAATTCAGACAAATCAAACCGCATATAAATGATAAAATCTTATAAAGAAAAACCTTTCAAAATCAGAGGTGTTGCTACTCTTTTATCTTCCCTCTCCTCTATAGAGAATTTGAGTCCTAAAGAAAGCATTGCATTTTTCCATATGATATGGCTTCACAGTTTGGGACTCAAACAATATCCAGCAGTAGTTATGTTAATTAAGAATGTATATAGGAAGGAAAGATGTGCTCTAATTGTACTCTGAACAACTGAGGATGAGAATCCAGTGGTGGTAACTAAATTTTAAAACTGGGGGATTATGTTTTCAAAGTGCACAGAAATGAAATACTCTTTTCAGCAGACCTTTAGATGAGGCCTTTACAGATGAAGGACTGGCTTTCAGAGTGCAACCCCAGCCTTGAGATCAGTATTCCAAACCAGGTCACACCAGAAGCACTCGCATAATGGATATCCTGTGCTCCGAGACCCTGCTGACAAAATGCCAAAACACACATACGTACAGAATTTTGGCAGTCTGGGTTTATTTATTGTTTTTAATTCTGGGAAAAAAGGAAAAAATCCAAACAAACAAAACCACTTGTGGAATGCTGTAGCCTTTCAGGAATGATCCGTGTGGTCAGTATATTGGCTGGCAACTTTTTACCTAGCGATAGATACTTTTCCATCTGAATGCTGCTTTTGCCTGGAATCTGAAGCTCATTGCATGTAAATTCACCTTGCCATGCTTTCTAACTAGGCAGTGAAGCCCTGAAAATAAAGAGCTAAAAGGTCTGCTGCGTCCTTGCTGGTGTATGTAAATTTGTGGCAAAATTAAATATGGCTTGCAGCCCTGTTGGTGGGTGCAGAGTATAGTGGTTGTCCGGAGTAAAACTACTGTCAATCCATCTGGCAGTGATGCATATTCACTACATGCATCTGAAAAGTTGCATTTCTGTATGTGTGGGTTGTATATACATAGGGCTGGGATGGATTTGTGAAGGATTTCTTTGAGTCTTTCACCACTTTGCCGTTCAGAGGCTCATGAGTCAAAGCATCTGGGGTTTCTTTCCTTGCCAGCAGTTGGTACCAAGCACAGTAAGATCTAGATCCCTTCACTGCTTGACTTACGATGTTTTGGTGTCTTGTCTGGATCTGTACTGTATACTTGACCTCACTAAACACAAGAACTGGCACTACTCCACCTGGCAAGTTTTTCATGTTTCATCAGCACAAAGCTATACATGTTTGCTTGACAGTTAACAGGAAGGAGAACTGTTGTTAAACTGAAGTAGTGCTTCAGAAAGGTGTGCAACTACATCAGTGAATTTAAAAGGTTAACATTAGTAACTTTAAAGGGTTTTAGAGCCAACACTAGGATGCTCTTGTGACAGTTCTCAGTAAAAAGTGTTTCTCTAGGAATTCAAAGCAAAAGGCAGTCTTCGGAAAGTTGAATGCTGAGTTTCTAAACAAAGACTTCTAGTGACTGCTCATGAGTGGCTGATGCTTCTTATGGCTGTTGGTGGCTTCAGTACCACGTAGGGCTGAGTGCCTCATCTCTGGGTTTCCAGAGTTTGGCACTGTAGTGCTCCACTGAGCAGCGCGAATTCTCCCTTTCCCACATCTTAAATGCAGCAGGCAAAGTGTATTTGTGGCTGTCAGTATGAAGACTTAACACTGCCTTCCCCTGTAAGTCCCAGTAAGGATAGGGCCTGGTTTCAGATCTCCACAGTTACAGCCTGTTAGTCCTGCTCTGTATAAACAGTACTTTGCCCAGACTTCTGTTGCTGGTATGATGCACTGTTTATGGTTGATGTGGTAGGTGTGTGTCAGGGACCATGTTTAGAACCCCAGGGCACGAGGGGCTGTAGTTTCTGTTGGCTGTAGTGCTGGCTCCATTGCTGCTCAGTGTGCACCAACCTGCACCCCATGCTGACAAGGTTTCTGCTGCCCTTCATGGGCCTCAGGTGTGGGTTGGAGGGCCAGTGTGAGTGCTTGCCTTGATCGTCAGTATCTGTACACAGACCATGCAGTTGCATGACCTGGGAGCAGCTCAGAGACATCTGTCAATGTGCTAAGCACCATGGCCATAGCTCAGTATGTTCACTGTTGGTTAGATGGCTTCTCTATATGCAGCTTCTAGGGGACCCCTTATCTGCACCTGCCCCAGTGTTGCAGTGACAGCTAATACAGTTAAAACACTGTCTCTTGTCTGTATTGCTGCATCCCTGACTGCACTGCTCTTAGCTGAAAAGTAAAGCTCTTCCAGATCTTTTGCTCTACTTGTTGACATTGTATTTCATTCCTGCAGCTGTCACCTCAGTACTTTTTCAAAGGTGTTTGGTGTGCTCAGCATCCATTAAGTGACTGGGAGAAGACGATGTGGTTTTTAATTAACTGGTGTCAATACTTTTTCAGAAATACTGCATACAATTTTGGCTTCATTATAAAATGTCTAAGTAAGCAGTTATAAAATTATTACGCAGGAGGGCCTAATTTCTACCATGTTTTATACTGCAGCATCTCACGTGTGGGAATCCTACCACTTGCAGGACTTTTTCGTGACCTGTGTTAGAATCATGTTTCACTTGCATTTGTGTAAACTGCAGTGTCACTGTTGAGGAAGCTATTGCAGTTGAAAGCAGCACATACAGGGTACCTGAGGGCATCTGCTACTTTGACTCTGTGAACTACTGGAGGCGTTAAAACCCAGCCGGTTCCAACTCTGTAGAACAGTAAAACTTACTCTGAATAATCAGTAAAAACAAACTCCAGCATAAAAATAAGCAAGTGAAAAGTTTATTAACAATTATTTAAATGGTTGCATATTACGCAAAGACATCTGAAGGATTCTGAAGCATTACAATTTACTAAGGAATAATTGTGTTCCTGGTACTGTGTGGAAAAAATGTAATGCATTTTTTTTTTAATCAACAGACCTACACTATAGAAAGTAATTCAACAGGTGAGACACTCACACATTGCTCTGTAGCACTTTAAGACTACTCTGTGGACAGGATAGGTACTGGTCACCCTTTCCAATGTGTAAACTGGTTTCTGAGAAGGGGGTTGGTTCTCAAGACACAAAGGGGGACTGTGAAACTGATGAACAGATACAGAGAAGCTGGTTCTCATTTAACAGTGTACACGGTAATACGGGAAAAATCAACCAGCACAGAAATGAGAAAATGATTAAAGGCTTTCAGTTATTTATTTAACCATCTTACTTCTTGCTTAGCCTTGTCGGGTGCTGGGGCACTTCCCTGGAAAAGGGGCACTTCCTCCAGAATTTACTAGGTAGCTGAGTTACAGTTCTGGAGAAAAAGGAAGTCAGCATCTCTACCCAGCTCAAAGCTGACATGCTGCCCTCACAGAGGAGACCACTTGTACCAGTCTGCTCTGCAGAGACCTTTCGTCATCTTTACACATATTCCTGCTGTGGTTCAGGGCTTGTCAACAGGCACCTTTGCCGCTGAATGGGAGACTTATTTTTTTTATTCAAGTAACTGATAATCTTATGTCCCATTTCTTCTTGTCACTGTACTGAAATCATTCCTCTTACCCAAGGTGTCTCTGTGTGAAAAGCTTACCTTCTAACCTGTATATGCTTCATTATACTCATAGTCCTAACACAAATTCATTCCCACTTTTACTGGTGTCCCTACTATTGCTTCTAGCTTGTCTACCTTAACCAGTTGTTTTATTTTGGGTGCCAAAAGGGGTCTTCCACCTTCAGGGCTGGTATCTGCCATTCAGAACTGGCTCAAGCTGAAATGAAAAGGAGATGAAATCCATTTAAAGAGTTAGTAATTACTTGAAGGATGGGAAGAAACAAATGACATATAATACAAGCTGTTACTATGCTGAATTAAAAGAAATCTATAAAGGGAAAAAATAGCATCAGATATATTTATGACATTATAAAGAAGCTGTGAGGAAAAGTACCCTAGCAGTTTAGATACTGGTTTAGCTACACTAAACTGAAATTAAGATGTACGGTTCTTTCTTTATGTTTGATGATTAAGTCACCTCTAGGAGGAAAAGAGCAGCATTACTGCTAAGATTCATAGGCTTTGGCTAGTTCAGCTAAGCAGATCCTTGACAAGACCGGGTTTCTAGAAAACAGTGGTAGCTGTTAGTGATCAAAACGTTCTCTTCTGCTCTCCTGACCTTGGACAGCTGTCAGTTACAATGTGTAACCGGCCTGGCCATTGCAAATGCTTTCACAGTATCAGACCTAACGCTCCCCCCGCTGCAGTCTGTGCTGTGGCACATCCTTCTTTTTACTGTGTTTACATATTTGAAGACTGAAATCATGTCCTTCCTCAGCCCTTCATTTTCCCCCCACAGAGAGACCTCTGGACTTCTATCAACTATTTCACAACTAAATCATGGTGTCCAAAACTGGACACTTAAAACAAGCTAAAACTGGACACTTAAAACAAGCTAAACAGAGAAGAAGTATTTCTTCAGTATGTTTATCCATGTGTACATCCCCAGTGCACGCTGCTTGTTTAATAGCATGTTGTTGTTATCTGAGCTTGCGATTACTGCAGTTTCAATCTGTTTTCTCAGAAACAGGGCAATGTAAACCAGCAGACTTCAAGTCTTTTGGCTACTGAGCCATTCTCTGGCTCCAATTGAATATTCAGGCTCAGATTTAACAGAATTTGTATTTCAATTTCTATGTTGAAGAGTTTATATAAACAATTGGAGCTAAAACCATTCACTGCCTATAAGATACCACCCAGAAATTTCATGGTCACCTACTGCTTACATACTGTTGTGAATATGTAAGGCAGATAAGGACAGGTGGAGATACTCCTGCATAGGTAAATCTATGCTTGTGAGGCACTTATGTACACACTGGCTGTTCTTATTCTAGGTTTTTATTTTATGGCTAACACAATCGTCTACACTATGCGATAGTTATTCCTTCCCTTACTGGGTGGCAATTCAACAAATACTTGTGTATATATATATGTGTGTGTGTGTGTGTGTGTGTGTGTGTGTGTATTTTTTAAGCATATCACAACTGTTTGTAGTCAAATAACTCTTTTGAGGTAGTAATGAGTTTACAAAAAAGCAAATTAGTAACATTTTGTTACATATACTAAAAACCCCACCCTGTTGCTTATTACTAAGGCACCAGGAGATGCAGCATGGAAGTTAGTGCTTCATTTTAAGCAGAAGCATAACTGGCTCTTCTGCATGATTCAGTTCTTTACTTAGAGTAAACGTTTCCATTGCAGTCCTGCAAAAATATGGTTACATCTGAAGTTATTACTTGGGCAGGTGAATCAGTAATTAGTACAACAGTAATTTGTACGTGTGTTTCATGTGCTCATTCAGTGAAAAGATACAAGCATGTAGCAAATTTCAGAGAAGCTCTGTCCTTTTTTTGGTCTAAACTAAGGAGTAACAGAATGCAGATGAATAAAAAAGTAAGTTTTGACTGTCTCAAGACAGCAAGATGCGAATAGCTTCTATCACTCAAGGGGTACAAGTTATCATATTTTAGTTATTATTTACATAGCAATTTGTAGTCAGTAAATAGCAGAATTCAAAGAAAGCAGTGTATGCAGAATAGCCAATGGAGACAACACTTAATAAAAAAATGTTAGGCAAGATGCAGAGTGCAGATTACTGACTATATGTAACACATAAAACACCCAATGAACAGCCATCCTGAAGCCATAAGGTGTCTCACACAGGTTACTGTGTTCTCTGACACAGGTTAGTGCTAGAGTTACAGGTTCTCTAGCACAGACAGGGATCTGTCCCTTGGGGACTGATGCTGCACAGCAGCCAAGATGCACTGGCGTACAGTAACACGTACTGCAAGTGGCAACTGTCAAGCTGAAGTGTGCAGCAGCTGTGGTAGCTCTGAGGAAAATGAGAGGCATAAATTTTACTACTAACAGGTATGTTGGGGCTGGAGGCTTACAGAGAGCTTTTCTTTACACAAGAACAATAATTTTCTGAAAGTGCTGTATTTCCCAAGTAATACAGGTGTATTCAGCAGCACACATTTCCTTTAGAGAGTAACTTTCCTAACCTGGTTTCTGCAGCAATGTAAGGATCCATAACTAACTTACACAATAACACCAGAAATGGGCAAGGTTAGTCATGCCAAAAATTTCAAGCCAGTATTAGTGCTTTTTTCAGCTTTCTGCATTTTCAAACAGATTCCTGGAAGATGTTATCCGGGTGACAGCTGCATTAAATACAAGTACTGATAATATTGAAATCCTAGGTTAAGTTTAAAGATAGATCAATTTCATTGAGAAGTACAAAACCAGGTTGCCAAGTATGTTCAGGGTCTCTATATAATACGTATTATTGTTAAGGGGGGTCCAAATGCCTTATTCACACAGAAAATTGAAACAAACCCATTATCTGAGCAGTGGAACACCTGGGGGCAGTTATACCATACTCAGCTAGCGTCCTGCCCCTGCATGGAGTTAGAGGGCAATAAGCAAGGCAGTGGGAGCAGGCATTGATGGGCTGTGGTCACTTCTGAAAGAGCAGTGAGGAGGAGGTAGACAGGAAGCAAGAGGAATAATTCCAGGAATAGGTTCATTTTTGCTCAAACCCACAGTCAGATTCACTGGTGGTCTTTTTCTCTCATGTGCTCTTGAATAACAGACATGCAAGTATTGGAGCAATGCAGCCAGCATATTCTGGATGAAAGGAAATGAAACTTACCACTGAGGAGGAATTTCTAGAGGGACAAAGTTTTGGTTGCACAAGTGAACAAAAGCTGCTGCTAAACTGCAGGCAGCCTTCACCTCATGTGATCCACAGGAGTCGTAAGTGCACATGCTGTAGAATGGTGCAGGGTCCACCTTTAACACAAAGCAGTTGTTAGAGGAAGTGCTATGCAGGACACACACACATCTGTTCTGGAGATGGCACTCTGGCCACACACCTCCAGGGAAACTGAAAGGGAAATCTGATTTGTGTCATCCCTCCCTCTAATCTGATATGGACTATCACAAACCTTTAGTCTCTTCCCAGTATCGAGGGGTTGATCTGTACTGCCAATTCCAGACCTGTATGCTAGAGCACTGCAAAGCCATGCCACTACCTCATGGATGTCAACATATGATATGTTGACATAACGCCTTTTTTTTTTTTTCCTGTCTGGATTGTTGTTCTGATTATTTCTAAAAGTTATCTGCAGCTAAATTCTTATATCCTTGCAACAATTACATGTACCCCTGGAAGTGTAGCATCTTGTATGCAGGTAGTCTTTGGTGGCCTGAGTTATACTTACAACTCTGAAGCAGTTCCGAAGAAGTGAACGTGGTTCCTTAAAAAACACTTCACAGACTTTTTGCTTATTTGGACACGGCTCTGCCTTCTTCTCTACAAGCCTGCATGTGTTCAACTGGGGAAACAGAATCACTCGAGTTGTTAGGTTGTTTTTTAAACATCAGTATGCTGTGAATTCTTCACATTTCCAATGGGAGATGGTTTGGAGGAAGACGGGGCAGCTCAGTTCTCTGATTAATATTTACTGTTCATGAACACTGAGAAGTACTCTTGATAAACAATACTGTATGTCTCAAATATTACAATCTGTGGACACTGGTTCATTTTCTCTTGATTTTGTTATTCACTGAAGGATTTTGGTGTGTAGCTGCTGACACAGTATTTGACCAGTTGTCTTTTACTACATATCACAGATCAGAGTTGTGCTTTTACTAGACTTCATGTTGACTGAAAAAATAGTCAGATGCTTGCTGGATTATGCACAGGTAATAACAAGGCAGCTTAAAACCCACGCCCAAACCCAAATGGAACTTCCCTACAATTACAAGCATTTTTGGACGATGAAAATGTGAATGCATTTTTATTGTATGTGGTTCAGGTAAGGCCCCTTAGCACACCACTCAACAGCTGATGATACCAAATATTAACAGAACTAGTCGTGAGCAGCATTCACTTACATTTCTTAGGTTTTGTTTTGGCCGAACACTGGATTTAGTACTCTGTATGGATCCGCAACATACTGTTTGTTCTAAATCAGTAACTTCCCAGCAAATCTTTGAGATTTTAGACGTTTTTCCAGCAGGAATGAACTGAAGAAATTTTAATTACTAAGAAAAATTAACTCGCAGTTTAATCTCTGAGATAACTCTCATCCTGCAGGAGTCGGACACTTGCAGTCTCCTTAGTAACCTCACTTAGTGCAGTGGCTGATCTGATAGCACTGGTGTTAATGTGCAAGGCCAGTGGGTGCCAAAAGCACGTTACAAAGCCCCTGGGAGCGAGCTGACAGTCTATGCTCAGAGCTGGGTGTGAGGTGGCTCCAGCAGTGCAGCGTGACTGCTGCTATTCCAGGCTTTGATGCCTAGCCAGATATAATCTGACTGTTTCACTTTCTGTAACATGTATAGTTCTGTTAATGCTTCTGGTCAGGACATGTTTTTGCAAGCTCCATTTTACCAGCACAGCTGAATACACTGCCCGTTTGGACTGGGTATTTCCACAGTGTCATCTTCCTGCTTCAGAGAAGTTCCTGAGACTCCTGACTCTGGCGTGTTTGTATTTCTGGCCATTGCTTTGATGCTGTATGACTGCAAGTCAATGACTGGCAAGTCAGTCCTTTTATTTTTTTTTTTGAGCAGGATATGACTACAAACAGCCCAGAGGTCAGCCAGAGACATCTACAAATCCTTCTGGGCAATACACAGAAATGTCCAAATCAATAGTGTGAGCACAGCCATTACACCACTTAGAGAAGGACATACGTGACTTCCCAGCTTGTTTATGACAGCGTCTAATGTGTTGCTTTTAATTGATTATTGGGTTTAGTTCAGTGTCTCTGGCAGTTTTGCATTACATGGTTGCATTTTCATTAATATATTAAAGCTAATATTCGTAGCAATTAAGATTATGCCAAGTCTGTCATGTCATGATCCCACCCCATTATTAACAAACTCATGAGCAGTATCTCTCCAACAGCAAGGAAAAGTACAAACTCTCAAAGCAAAACTCTTCTTTACAGTAAAGTCCTAATAGAAAGCTGAAAATAATAGTTTCTGAGCCCAGAGCCTGAACATGTGGTGAGAGAAGGTACAGGGAAGTGTCATGGAATTGTAATACGATGCTGGTTTCTTTTTTTTTCTAAAAATGAGGCTTGAAGGGATTTAGAGGATCCTGTCAGTGTGGCTTGAGAGCACACAAAGGCTACTCTGTTAGGACAGTGGTATTCACCAGTGGCCATGTACACCTGCATATCAGTGTCTTCCAGTAACAGAAGCAGCCTCTATTTTTACCTTACTACTTAAATCAGAAATGCTCAACACCCATCTACAAGGAATCTTTGCACTGTTTTAGCAACTATGTGTAATCATTACCCTAGTTAAACTCAGGAAAACAAATTACACACAGTATGCTGCTGTTATCACTATCTAGCTTTAGTTCATCTAAGCAAAACCAGTATATGGGATGTTGGTATTTGTGCTCTAGCACTGCTGGCAAGCTGCACTGGGAGCAGCCCTTCCCTCATTACCTGCCAGCTCTGTGTGAAGTCCTGCACGTTGTCAGTGATGGAACCATTAGGAAGGATCCATTCATTTCCAGCTTCATTGTCATTGGTACCAAAAAGCCCAGCTGAGATGCCTGGAATGAAATTGGAGTCAATCAGTAGTTGTCACAAGTAGATGCAGGAACAATTTAGAAGCTGTCTCAGGGCTCTGATTATTCTGCAGTAGAGCTCAGCTGTAATGCGGAAGAGGGATCCCTTATGGATTTTCCTCCAACTGCACTGGCATCTTGTTTGTTACTCTTATTTTGCTTCTCGTGACCAGATCAAGGCATAGTATGCATTTCTGCTAATCTCAGGGGTCTGAGTTCTAGAATAGTGTGAGGCAATGGGATAGAAATGCATTCCAAGTGTACCAAAAACCCTGGAAGCTTTCAGACCTCCCTCTTTCATGCTCTTGCAGGTTTGATTCTCAGACAGGGCCTAGGCCTCTGCTGGCTGCATTCCATCTTCCCCCTAGTTCTGTCTGCTTTAGTGCACCAAAATAACAGAACCCTCCGTAAGCACTTGCTGTTCTTAGTGCCATGATACATACTGTGCTTTACTTGGCAATAACTGGGAATGCTTAGGGCCACTTCTGGGGTGTGTATACACAAGGAGAGGGAAAAAAGAAGCGAGAGAAAGACAACCCACAAAAGCTGGCAAAGCTCTGGGATTGATACTCACCATGGTGCCAGCCAGCCAGAGTGACAGTGCAGAGATCATACTGGAAGTCACAAGAGACAGAAACTCCTTTCTGATCGGACACTTCTATTTTATTGGTTTCTCTCCTTGAATTAATGGTATTCTTTTCAAGGGATTGATCCAGTGCTTGGCAGTTCTCTTCCACAAAGGAGAAGTTGTACATCTTGGATACCTGTTTCAACATGGAAACACAATTTCCAGTTTATCACAGGGCAGGGTCAGTGCCTGGCAAGCTCAGCCTGGTTTTGCAGGTGGGGTGGGGTTAGCTTTGCTCAGCCCAGAGCTGGGGAATAAGAATGGGGTTGAGTTAAACTTTTCAAGAGTAGGAAAGCACTACTCCTGCCAGGTACACTGAGGCCAGGGGCCCAAGTCTGCTTTCCAGGCCTTTGTAACTGTCACTGAAGTAAGAAGAGAGCTGAAAAGTTCATTGAGCCTCTCTTATTTAAGTACCCAGAAAGCAAAGAGGCAACCCTGGAGTTTGGGGGAGTTATTTCCTGATTAAAAAGCGGTTGCTTTCTAGCACTTGCATCTGCCAGCTGTTCTGACTGTGTCT
>JANRGW010035419.1:0-24139 GCA_024733675.1 Psilopsiagon aymara
AGCCCCGGGCGCACAGGCGCGTCTCGGCACTCAGGCCACGCCTCCCAGTGCAGGCCACGCCCACCGCGCTGGGCGGGTGCTCTGTCCCGTCGCGTACTGGGGTGGCGGGATCGCGGGGTTGTGTTGGGTGGAAGGGACCTGTACGATCACCAAGCCCACCCGGTACCCCCGCACTGCCAGGACCATCACTAAACTATCTCATCTACACGCTTTTGAGCACTCCCAGGGACAGTGACCGCCCGGATAGCCTGTTCCAATGCCTGACTGATCACCCTCTCTGTGAAGAAACTTTTCCCAATATCCAATCTAAACCTCCCCTGGTGCAGCTTGAGGCCATTGCCTCTTGTCCTGTCCCTTGTTACTTGGGAGCAGAGACCGGCCCCCACCTCACACGCTATCCTCCTTTCAGGCAGTTGTAGAGAGCAATAACATCCCCCTGAGCCTTCTCTGGACTGAACAGCCCCCATTCTCTCAGCCGTTCCTCACAGGCCTTGTGCTCCAGGCCCTTCACCAGCTCTGTTGTCCTTCTCTGGACCTGCTCCAGCACCTCAATGTCTCTCTTGTGAGGGCTCCAGAACTGAACTCACGTTTCAAGGTGCAGCCTCAGCAGCACCAGGTATGGGGGGACTATCACTGTCCTGTCCCTGCTGGCTATGCTATTGCTGATACAGGCCTTGGCTGCCTGGGCACAAGCTGGCCCTGTACCCCCCTATTCTTTGCCACAGAGGGACATTCCACAGAGGGACAGAAATGCCACCATGGCACTGTTTCCTGGTGCTGCAGAGTGCGCTGACCCTGCCAGAGATCTCGGCTGCAGCCCTGCTCCTGGTGGGGCTGGTGTCCCAGTTGGAGCAGGGGACAGACACAGCAGCCCCCAGCACTTCCCCGGGTGCTCCCCAGGCACCCTAACATGCTATTTAGCCCCAGGGCCATGCACACCAGGTACAGAACACCAAGGCACAGAGCCCCAGGGCTCAGGTCAGTGGAAGCTGCAGTGCTCACAGGACACATATACCGCCATCCAGCCTGGTGCTCCCACAGCTGGTGGCTTGCTGAGACAGGCTGGGAGAAGCCATGATGCACCCTGAGCAGGGAGGGAGCACTGAGGGCAGAGGCAGACGGGTACCAGTTTCGTGCCATGAACAAAGCCTGCCCTCGCTCTTGCTTCAGCCACAGAGCACCATTCTGCCACGTGCTACGTACTCAGCAAGGAGGAGAGGAAGACGGAGAAGACCTCCTCAGCCACAGCTAGCAGAACCATGCATGAGGAGCCAGTTAGGACCTCCACAGAGCACAGCCCGCTACCGCTGTCCCTCCCCTCCCAGACCCACTGTCCCACCTGGGTCCATGCCGATGGACATCTGATATGGATGCTGAGCCTCAGACTGCCCTCCCTGTCACCCAAAGAGATGGGTAACTGGTATGGGTCAATTTCAGGGTCTCTTGAGCATTCTTCCTCCATCTCTTACGCTGCTACCTGCATGCACTCCCCCAAGATTTCTCCACGTAGTGCAGCCCACAAGCCCCCTGCCAGGCGGGTACTGGCCAGGCTCCCAGGGGGCCCCACAGAGGAGGAGAGCTGCCTTCTGTAGTGCAGCAAGGAAACAATGCAACCAGATTCACGTAGCAAGTGTTTCTTCAGCGGGTTTGCCCCTATATGTAGGTGCATCTACTGAATATATACATGCCTTAGCAATAGTATACTAGAAACTGTGCCACGCGTGAATTGATGGTGCTGAACTAATGCATACAAAAGTATGGAGGTGTCCATGTACCCTCTAAGTACAATGTTTCTCCTGTCTGGTCACAGGAGGGTCCAGTTCTGGGTCATGGCAGGTAACCTGCTGGGGCTCCTGCAGGGCATATGGCTCTGGCACCTGCCCAGTTTGCTCATGAAGCTGCTGGATCCAGGGCATGGACTGGTGCCAGACTGCTGCGGGATGCTCAGGGCAGCAAAGTCCAGCCCCAGTGCTTCAGCTGAGCTGAGATCCTCGGGCCCAGAGCCATGGAGGGACGGGGTGCCCACTGCTCCATGCACACGGGCTGTTGCAGGCTTGGGCATCAGCGAAAGCTCTGCTATGTGCATTCCTCTCCTGGTAGGTGAAGACGCGGGAGAGGAGGACCGGTAGATTTCCCCTTGGAGGTGAAAGGTGCTAACATCCTGCTGCCAGCTGCCATGCAGCACCTGTGGGGCATCCAAAATGCATTTCATAGGCAGTTGAGCAGCTCTGGAGTGCTGTGTTTTTGATGACCTGCTCATCAAACAGCTGGGAATAGGTGGGAGGTCAGTAAGACGATGTCCCCTTGGCTCACCTTGTGCTGGGCAGGCAGCAAAGGAGCTGTGAGTGCTGTCAGGCTTCTCTGTGCAACTGGGGTCTGGTTGGCAGGGACGGAGCTTCTTGCCCCTTCATGTGACGTGTCCAAAGCCCAAAATGTCCAGAGAATTTTTGGTTTTGCCCTATAATTGCACCACCTGCTGTGAGCCAGTGGCAATCCTGGCTCCTCCTCAAGCAGGTAGTGGCTGCTAGACAGTCCCTGCTCCAGCAGGCATGTACCCACGCACATTCCTTTTCCAGGCCTCACAAATTGGCTGGGGGCTTCCACACAGAGAAAGTCCAGCTGATGTTCCCCCCCTCTGGTCAGGGGAGAGAAGCCACTCTGTCCTGGTCACTGTCACCAAGAACACGCTGTGTCAATAAATAACCCTCATCATAGCCCACATTGCTCCCAGGCTCAGCTCAGCAAGTAAGTGGGAAGTCTGAGTCGTCCCATGCTGTGTCCTTCTTTGCTGCTCTTGGGTTTTCCTCTGAGGCTTCACTGTACAATGAGAACAAGACCAGCTGCCCGGGTTTTATTGCTAAGTCCAAGTGAAGTGGCTTCAGTTTGCATATGGGGCTCCTCTGGGGATGGGGAGGGATGGGGGCTGGGCTGGAGGGAAGCAAAGGATCATTCTTCACTGGCTGACTCTTGCAGGAGGCGATGGATGTCCTGGAAGGAGGGACGGTCTTTAGTGTCCCGTCTCCAGCAGCTCAGCATTAGCTTATAGACTGAGTCAGGGCAAAGTGCAGGCTGGGGAAGGTAGGTCTTCAAAACAAGAGGCAAAGATGACAGAGGGAAAGAGTTATTGACATGGAAACCGACAAGCAAACTGCTCCTGAGGAGCCCCATTTCCCCATGGACCAGAGCAATGGGGCTGTGCTGCTGTGTGTTCACGGGGAAGGGAACCCCCAGATGGCGTAGTGGGGCCTGAGGACACCTACTCATGTCTCCCAGCCTATAGGGGTCAGCAGGCAAGCAGTGCCTTGGGCTGCGTGAAATGCAGGGTTTGCCATGTGGGGCTTTTCCCAGAGGAGCTCCTGTCCCATAATTCCCCCAAAGCCAAGGTCAGTATCTGGTCACCGTGAAGTCTTTCCCCAGGTCCCTGGTGTCCCAGATGCACTGCTACCTGTCCTGTCCCATCCTGTCCTATTCCATCCCAACCCATCTTGTCACATCCTGTCCTGTCTTGTCCCGTCCTATCCCATCCTGTCCCACCCCATCCCATCCTGTCCCTACCTGCCTGCCCTGGTCCCGGAAGAACTCGCCGGTGTTCTCAATGACCTGCTCATCGGAGAACTGAGAGTAGGGCTGCTCCTGGCAGAGTGTGAAGGTCTCCCACAGCGTCACACCAAATGCCCACACATCACTGGCCGTCGTGAACTTGCCCTGCCAGAGGGAGCAGAGGGGTGTTGGGCATGGGCATTATCCTGTCCTGCTCCATAAGCCTGACAAGCACAGGTTTTGAAACCTCTTTCTGCATGCTTCAGCTTCCAGATCTGTGCCCAGAGTGGTCCAGCTTGGTCCCGCACACCTGCTGTCTACCTGGGGCCAGAGCCTAGGGACATCTGGGTCTGGCTTGCAGCACCTGCTCTAAGAGCTGAGGCTTGGCAAGGACCTAGTTCCCTTCAAAGATAAAAAGTAACCCTACTCCCTCTTCAAGGTCTGACCATGGCCAATAGAAAATGTCAAGCATTCTACTCAAAAGCTGGGCACCGGGACACCCAAGATCAGTGTAGTCCCCCATCCCTCCTCAAAAAGCTGCTACCACTCCTGCTTCACCCCAAACTGGGCTTCAGGAAAGAGAGACTTCCACAATCATTCCGCACTCTCCAGCCTGAGGAAGAAGCTGAGATTAGCTCCAGTGTCCATCAGAGGAGCCGAGCCCCCACATACCAGCAGGATGCTCTCCCAGGACATCCACCGAATGGGGAGCACTGCCCGCCCCTGGATGCGGTAGTAGTCCCCACTGTAGAGATTCCTACTCATGCCAAAGTCAGCTATCTTGATGGTGTACTGCTTCCCCACCAAGCAGTTGCGAGTGGCCAAGTCTCGGTGCACAAAGTTCAGGGAGGAGAGGTACTTCATGCCTGAGGCGATCTGGGTGGCCATGAACTGCAGGTCACTGTAGGTGGCAGGAGGGGACAAGGCAGGACTGAGGTGCTAGGCAGGATGGCAGATGGGGTGCCCTACGGGGTGCCTGGAGCAGGCAGCCCTGTTCCCCCTGCTTCTCCCCGGCGGCACTACCTGACAGTTGGCACTTGGCTGGCAGGGGAGCTGCCTCCTTGCTGTCGGGACAGGAACTGATTGAGGTCTCCATTCTCCATGTACTCGGTGATCATGCACAGCGGGTCGTCCGTGATGCACACTGCCAGCAGTCGGATGATGTTGGGGTCCTTCAGCCGTGACATGATCTTGATTTCCTTCAGAAAATCATTCCTTTCCGGAACAGAAACCACACAGATCGGATAGACAGACCCAGAGAGGCACGGAGGTGTGCATGGACCAGCTGAGCATGCTACCCACCCACTCAAACCTCGTGGGGAACCCTGTGGGTCCCCTCCCCTGGGACTGGGGCCATAAGGGGGAGCCCTGGACTGATCCACACACGGCTGTGGGGTGGGTGGATGGGGCACTGGGGAGATGCTTAGGACCAGCAAGGACCAAGAGTCCTGAACTGCAGCAGCAAAACATCCCCAGAGCGCTCAGACATGTAGCATGTAGCCCTCACAGGTGCACTGCGCTCCTGACCACTGAAGGCAGGGAATGCTTTCCAAGTGTCCTGGCTTTCCTGGAGGACTCTAAGTGGAGGGGAATGCTGAGGTGTGTGCCCCCCCCCAGCATCATACCTGGCATTCTTGTTGGCATCTGCTCGAAGCATCTTCACAGCCACTAGCACAGGGCAGTTGGAGCTGGCATCCAAGCCCTCCAGGGCAAAGTCTTTGCCTGTGAACTTGTCCATCCCCTCCACTTCACAGAGGTGCACCTGGAGGGAGGCAAGGGGCAGCCATTACCTCCACTGACTGACAGCCTCTGCCGGCCCCCACAAACTGGGAAGAGCCTTGCCCGAGCCCTGCTCAGGGCAGCTCCAGCACACACTCACCTCCCCAAACTGGCCTTCACCCAGCTTCTCCTTGAAGGTCAGCAGCTTCCTGGGGAACTCCTCAACAGCCACGTCCTTACCAGAGAGCAGGTCCATGGTGAGGGCCGGCACTGAGTAGGTGTTGCCGCCTGTCACACCCTGCAGGTTCACGATGTCGGCCTCGGCGTAGTGGGGGACACCCTCTGGGACACTGGCTTGAGATGGCTTCGCAGGGCCACTGCAGCCTGGGGAGGTACAGCAGGGCCAGCCCTGCCATCGGTGTCCTGCCCTCAACCCTCTGCTCATGCTCCAGCCACTGGCTTCCCCATCCCAGTCCTCCCCAGAGCCCCTGCGCTGCGCCAGCATGGCTGGGCTCCTGCAGACACCACAGGATGCTCTGCTCCCTCCCCATGACTGACAAATGCATCAAACCAGTCCCAAGTACCAGCTGAACAGGGTCACTGCCCGACCTCTAGGTCACTGAGAAAGAGAGGCCAGAGCATCCCAAGGATCATGGTGGGGACACAGCACAGCCTGGCACTGATGCTGGCTCTCAGCCACAGTCTTTGTGTGACATCCGAGAGAGGGATGTGCAGGAGCTTTTGTGACCTCCCCCCTCACTTCTCTGTGCCAAAACGTTTGGAGATTGGCTGAAAGCTGGGGCTGGGGAGCAGGCTTGATGCGGGCTGTAAGCACGAGTGTCCCCCAGCTCTCACCCGTGTCCTCCTCCCCCGGTGTGAACTCAGGCAGTTTGCGGATCAGGCGGGAGGGCTCCTGGTAGTCGGGTCCCAGGGGGAATATGCGGTCATACGTGGAGCTGGACTCCTGCTCGCTGGAGGAGGAGGAACGGTTGTGGTTGAACATGCTGGATTCGCTGGGCAGGGAGAGGCTGACGGTCATTTCATCATCCAGCATCCTCCGTGATGCCTGCGAGAGGAGGTAAGGGAGGAGAGAGCTGGGACAGGGGTTCCCTGTAGCACTGGTGGGATGGGGCCTTCTGTGCTACATGGCAACATGGCCATGCCCAGCCCCAAGCTCCCCTCTCTAGTGCCCCGTTCTAGGGCTGCAGCACCAGTCTGGGAAAGACATTTGTCCTGATATACCCCCCTTCTATTGCCTCCCTGTATGGAGAAGAGTTTGGCTTCATCACCTCTGTGACTGCCCTTGGTTAGCCAGGGCTACAGTGAGACCCCCATGGGCTCCTCTTACTCAGCCCAACTTCAGGACAGGGATGGACAGGCATGCAGATCCCAAAGTCTTCACTTTGCTAAGTTAAATCCCCTTGCTTGGGAGATGGGTGCAAACCACAGCCTTCCCAAGGACAAGAAGGAAGCATCGGACCCTGCATGGAGTTTGCTTTCCCCATGCTGAGCTCCCAGCAGAACATGCCCAGGATGAGCCCATCATCACAGGCACCTCAACAGCCCCCCCCTCGTGCTTGCCCACCTTCTCCAGCATCTTCTGCCAGAACTGCCTCCACAGTATGATGACAATGATGGCCACCAGGATGAAGATGATTGCCACCAGGCACCCAATCAGGACGCGTGTGTTGCTGTCATCTACCTTGAGCGTGGGGTCTGGCAGGAGAAGGGGACAGCAAGAGCCAGTCATGCTTGGGTGTGAGGTGAGGCCCCGCCCCTTTCCTCCATCAGATGAGGCAGAGCCCCCCAGCCCGAGGATCTCCCCAGCCAGCTCAGGGTGATGTGCTTTGCAATGCCCTACCGTAAGTGGTGGGAACCATGGGCACCTCAGGGGGGACCAATGAGTTGTTGTACATGGCTGCATCTGGCAAGGGAAAAGAGGGGAGTATCAGGGTGGGAAGCATGCATGGGTGCTCCACAGCCCCACTCCCTCCATGAACATCCCGCCTGGAGGGGACAGTCCCCATGGGGCTCATGGTGGTGGGTACCTGACTGGAAGGTGATCTCGCTGAACATCATCCATGCGTCAGCAAAGTAGTATTGGCACTTGATGGCGCTGGCCATGCGGTGTAGCAGGGGCACAGTGACAAAGCGGGCACTGGGGTTCACATCATCCAGCACCAGCACCGAGGAGACAGCACTGGGCTCCCACTCACTGGCATCGGCGCGGAAGTAACACTGCACCTCCTTGAAGATCTTCACCCCTTTGGCAAACATGTTGTTGCAGTGGACCTGTGGGGCAGCCTGTCAGTGTAGCCATGATGGGGGACAAGGACAGGGTACAGGTGGGGGGCATGCGGACCTTCATGGCGGTGAAGTTCCTGATGCGGTCAAACTCAAAGGTGATCTCCACGTAGCCGCCAACCGTACTCTCATTGCGCCAACCAACGTAGTCATAGCCCGGCCAGACGTGGTACTCATGGGTCTGAGTGAAGTCATCCAGCCCCGACACCCCATCTGTCAGCTGGCCCAGGCCCTCTGTCATGCTGGTGTGTGTGAGGGGGGAAAGGCAGCGTGACTCTCGCCAACCCCACAAACCTGCCCCCACCCAGCATCACCCCCCTGCAGCTCCTCACAGCCCCTGGGAAACTCTGGAGGCAGTTTTGTTCTTTTTGATGTTCTCTCTGGAAAAGGCTATGGGATGCTGAACATGCAGTGCAGTTAGTGTAAATCCAAGAGAAGGGATGGGAGTGCTTTCCCCATCATGCTGAACCCATCAAGATGTGCAGCCTCCCAGAGTCCCCTGCTTCAGGGAGAACCCAAGTATTTGCTCTGCTGAGGATCAGCACATCAGCCTGCCAACACAGGGAAGAAACACTCCCATCCACTCCTACCCACTGCAGCACCCATGACATGCACAGTCTCACTCAGGCCTCACCTGTATCCGAATGCCCCATCATACACTGAGTCATTAAGGTAGATGACAGTGCCCCCAGGAAGGATGAGCTGCTGCCCAGCTGGTGCATTGTAGGACACCAACCCATCTGCAGGGAGGGGAGGGTAAGTGGCTGCTCATGCCAGACACCGTGATGCTGGTGAGCCCAGGCCAGCCCCTAGTGGGGCGGACAGCCCCCAGTGGGACAGACAGCCCCCCAGCTGGACTCTGGGGACACAGGGAAGGGCACAGAACCGCACCACACACCCAGCCAGACGCAGCCGTACACTTCCACACGCAGGCAGACGTTCATGGAGTGGTCAGTGACAGGGATGAAGCGAATGAAGCGGGCGATAAGGGGTGGCTCCAAGTCCTTGAGGACGATGTCGTAGGGGTTGGAGTTTCCATCCAGCACCTGGAGCAGAGGAGCATGGTGGGGATGTGCAGGTGCAGACCCCACTTCCACCCTGTGCAGCCCTCTCCTGCTTCCTCACCTGCTTCCCGTGCCGGTTCCTCCAGGAGATCCAGCGAGTGCCGTCCCGGCTGTAGTTGATCTTATACATGGGAGCAAACTCATTGCCATGACCCCCAGCGTGGCGCCCCTGGGTGCCCACCAGTGTGATGAAGTGCAGGGCACGCAGGTCGATCTGCAGGAACTCCTTCAGGTCATCGGGCTCCACCGGGACCTCGGGGCACCAGGCTCCATCGCCATCCTCTGAGTCCAGCCTGCAAACGAAGAGCAGAGGAGCCATTCACAGCTGGCCAAAGCCGGTCCCATGTCCCCCTTCTGCCCCTTAAGGAAAGCCCAGACCCTGCTGTGGCTGTCACAGGAGAGTCCCATACTCACCGTCCATACTTGGCAGCTGTGGACTCAGACCACTGGCTGGATGCTGAGATGTCCTCATCGGGGATGTGCCCACCTGACATTCCCAAGGGGTACCGGCACACCGCTGCAATGAGACCATCGGGGTGCTGAGCAGGCACCCCTCCTTGCCTCCCTGGCAGAGACGATTGCTGAAATATGGCCTGGCACTGCCAGGGCTGGGCACATCCCCAATGCCACAGCACTGCAGCCTGGGCAGCACAGGCACAGCACTCTCCATGCCTCAGGCTTACAGACTGAGGACAAAGCACTATGGGATGGTCCTGGACAGGCAGGTACTGCCTGAGTAGATGGAGCCAAGGGTCACAAGTGAATGCCAACCCAGCCTGAAGCAAAGCCAGGAGCAAAGGGCAAGCAGTGCTCCAAGGTCTGCTTGGACACACCCGGTCCCTGTCCCCGGAGATCCCTTCAGGGAAGCATTTGGCTGCAGTGGAGGGAGAGCCTGTGGGTTGGCGCTGCTGTCCCCACACTCATTCTGGGGGTACCCAGAAGGCTCATTCCAGAGGCCACTTGCCCCAAAAATCCACCTGCAGCAATGTGTTCTTGGCCATGCTGCCCCGTTGCTCCCTCCACCTGCTGGGGGGATGACAAAGGTGGGTGCTCCCCCTCCCTGCTGGCCCCATGGCGCCCATCATCAGTCCTGCTCCCTGCCAAGCTGTGAGTGGAAAAGTACCCTGGGTGCAGAGCGGGCTGCATCCCTGAGCGGCAGTCAGTTCCCCCGGCACCGCATCCACACCGCTTCCCAGGAGTTATTTTCTCACTCCCGGCTGCCAGGAGCGCTGCTGAAAGGCCGGCTTGTTTGGCCGTGTTTACCCTCTGGCCACTGGCTCCAGCCCACAGCGCTGCCCCTGCACACCGCCCCGAGCAAACACCCGCACCAAGGTGGCAGGGCCAGGCCAGGGTGCGGGGTTGGGGCTGCCCCTGCCACACCAGCAATGAGCCCCAGTGTGCGGCACGACCCAGCAGCTGGCTCCTGTCCCCAGGTGCTGTGCCACCACAACAGAGAGGGACCATCTGCTACATCCAACAGAGAGGTGGGCACATCTTCAGCATGAGCACAGTGGGGAGCATCTTCTCTTGTCTCCAGCTCTCGCACCACTCTCATCACTCTTTTGATGTTCTGCAGAGTGCAGCTCCATTTTCTCGTTTAATTCTTGACAAACATAGAGCCAATCCAGCTCCTTTGCCTTGAGTATAAAACAACACTGGCCAGGCAAAGCCAACACTGCCAGCCCTGGATGACTGCAGAAGAAACAGGATTGCTTCCCTAAGCACCATGCAACCTCTGGGGAAGACCCAGCACACTTCCCACAGATGGAAGAAGCCTTTGAAGGGACTTGTTACAGGGATACCCCAGGGAAACCCTGACGCACGGAAGGAGCCTGGTCTGCGTGTCCACCCCTGCAATGCAGGATGGGGCTAAGCCCTTCCAAAACAACCATTTAAATACACTTCTCTTGCTGATGTCAGGAGCAGTGTTGTGGTTTCTGAGCAGAAGCCAGGCACCTGGTTAAGCTGCTTCACTAAAGCCAGCCTTGGTTTGTTGTGAAACCACTAAAGAAAGCACGTCCCAGGCAGCAAACAATATCCTGGTGCCTTCCTTCTACAAGCTGCAGCCTCACTGGGAAGGCCTGATGAGCCCCTAATAGAGAAGGGCCCTGTGCAGAGCCCAGGGCTCCAGCTGCAGAGCTTTGCCCATACCCCGATGTCCCTCCAGCCTGCCAGTGCCAGGACAGAAGTCTGTGGAACACAGAGGATGCTTTCTTGGTCACTGGTGGTGGCTGAGCTGCGTGCAGGACAGCAGAGAGCCCAGGCAGGCATGGGCTTGGGGGCCATCACACACTGCTCCCAGAGATGGTGCGGATGACGGGAGCCCAAGCTCAGACATCCTAGGAAGAGCACAACCCAGGGAAACAGACCTCACGGCTCCCGCAGCCTGGTCCCCATCTCACTTACCTGGGTTGACCTGGGCTCTCGCGGCCTGCAGGACGCACAGCAGCAACAGGGCTGGTCTGGGGCAGGCCGGCATGTCGGCAGTCCTGCAGGAACAGGGAACGCCATGTCACTCTGAGGCAGCTGAGCAGCGAGAAATGCCGGTCCTGCTTGGGGTGGCCAGCCGAGGACAGGAGGGCTTCCCCGCTTCAGCCCTGGGGGAGAGCAGAACCCCAAGCCTCACATCTGTGATGGTGGTCAAAGGGGTCCCAGTGTCCATCCCCTCTGCCACCAGCTCCCCAAGAGCCGTGGCACGCTGCACCCCTGGAGCTGGCCACATGAACTGGGCGCAGGATGTGCATGAACCTCCCAGGGCTCTGCTTGGGGTTGATGCTGTCTGTCTCCATGGATGGGCATAAAGGCTCTGGCTGGGCTGCCTGCTTTTGGATGGCTTTGAAAGCAAGATGTTGCACAACCCCGTCATGAAGCAAAATAATAGCACGTTGCAACACTCAGTTTTCCTGCCTTCTGGCTCAGGAGCGGTAATAGCAGATAATCACTGAGATTTACAGCGCTTTTATTGCAACTGATCTCTGTGGCGGAGCGGATCTCGAGGACATGCATGACACCAAGTGTGCGCACGGGAGCCAACTTGCACCTGCTGCCTTTAGGGCAGCGTGGGATGGGGCTTGTGGGGACCTGGGGGCCATAGAATCATAGAATAGTCAGGGTTGGAAAGGACCTTGGGATCATCAAGTTCCAACCCCCATGCCACGGGCAGGGACATCTCACATTAGAATATGCCGCTCAAGGCCTTGTTCATTCTGGCATCCCTTATCTGCCAAGGGGACATTTGTTCTCCTGGAACAGCCCTTAACACAAGCGCTGGATGCAGATTAGACCTATTTTTATTAAAAAAGGATATTTTAATCTTGTTTGAATGCAGATTAACCATTGCAGGAACAATTTACTAACCTGGGGGTTAGAAAGACCATAGGACCTGGCCAAATGGGATCTGTCTGCATTTGAATGCTGGGATAAATCCCATCTGTGTCCCACCACACCAGGGAAGGCTGGGCTGGCAAGTCCCCAAGTTGGTCCAACACCAGCAACCCTGCAGGTTCATGCCTGCTTGTGGGGACCTACAGCCTTGTCTCCACTGCCAAGAGAAAACCCAAACCCACGCTGAACCAGTTGCCACACGTTAAATGTCATCCCACACAGCCCAGGTGGGAGATGCTGGATATGGCCCCATTGCTAGCAAAGCTGGGGCTTGCCACTGCAGCAGTGAGGCAGCACCTATGCCTGCACCCAGGGGAGTGCAAAGCACTGGGAGCTGCCTTCCCCATCCTACTGCTGGGTTCACCCAGGATCTCTACTAAACATCAGGAGGTACAAATGAACACCCCGACTAAAGGTGACTTTTGGTGATTCTTTCCCTATTTTTTTTTAAGCACATATGCCGTTTGCTTCTTTTCTATTCTCAGCTGGGAAAGTTCAGTTAGTTGCAACTAACTCAGCTGCAGCCAGGAATTCAACTGCATCGCTGAGAGGCACACTCAAGGCTCCTGTGTTTGCTGATGACCAGTTCCCCCAACATTAAATATCTCAATTTCCTTCTGCATTCCAAAAAAACATCCTGGGATATTTTTTCCCACTGTTCTTTCAGGCTGAGTAAACTCTTTCAGCATCAGGATACCAGATGCCATAATCTCCCTCAGGGAATGCATTTACATTTAGTCTAATATAGGGAAAACATCCCTGCACAGCCATCATGGCTCCTTGGGGGAGCAGGGCTGGGAGACACCAGGGAGACGGTGACTCGGGCACTGAGGTCGGGGCCCAAAGATGCATGGTCAAACTGGCCAAGCAGCATTGGCAACCCGGCTGGAAATGCTTTTTGTTCCACCGGCCCCGCGCAAGGGAAGGCTTTGCAACACTTCGTCTGAAAACGTTTGCTGAAGACTCTCAATCACTGGAAATTTTTAGCACAGAGAGTTTCTGGAGCTCCTCCCTGGCGTCGCACGGCCTTGGGAGCGTCCCCCAGCCACTACTTTTATTTCCGCCCCCCCTTCTTATTTTCCCATTTCTTATTCTACTGAAATCACCAGGGGAAAGTTAGCAGGAAAATAAATGAAATCCACATTTGTTTAGAGACAAATCACACCCGAGCCGTGGTCCCTCTCACTGCCATCCCATGCCGGATGGTGAAGTTCCCAGCTCACTTCCCAAGTGGGCACTGCCATCCTCACCAGCACCAGAGGAGTACCATCTGTCTGAAAGGGGCTGGAGGGCAGCACTCCATACCCTGAACATCCCAGGTCCTGCATGTGGGTCTCCCAAGGCTCCTGTTGCAGAGCCCATATCCTTGCACGGGCCTGGGGTCTCCCCTCCTGCTGGGATGGCGGGCAAGTAGGACACACAGAGGCCATGCTGGAGGGAATGTCCCTGGGAGGCAAAAGGCTCTTCCTGACTCTGGCTCATGACCCAAGGCATGCAGTGTTTTGGTAAGGGGGTTTGGGACCCCTACTCCAGACGGCACTACAGCCCCTAGCATGCTGTGCCGGCAGTACAGCCTCAGCAGGAGCACAGAGCAGCATGCCGGGATCTGTAGTCCTCTTCCACTCCAAAAATGCCATTTTAGACCTTCTCTGGGCTGGATGCAGCCCCATTTTCTCCAGCAGCAAGCACCTCCCCAGCCGCAGGCTGGCTGGCTCAGCCGGGGGCATCGCAGCCGTACAGGGCGCGAGAAGTGGCCGGCGCATCCCTGTGGCTGCCAGCTGCCTGTGGAGACCTGCCAGTAGCTCAGCCCATGGCCATGGGGACAAGGTCCTGTGGGTCCTGCACCTAGAAAATACTCCCCACCAGCGGAAACCTTGCATTCATCCTCCCGGCTCTGTGCCACAGTGCGGGGCTGAGGGCATTGCTCCTCTGCGGTGCAGGAATGGGAAGCTACAAGTGGGTCCCCAGCACCAGAACTGGGGGCAGGATGCTCAGGAGCACCAGGCAGGTGGCCCTGTGTCCCCTCCCCAGTGTGACTTAGTGCCTGGCTGGGGGACCCTGGGGACAGCAGGGCCTCTCTGGCTGGAAGTACTACCACCGGCTCTGCCAATACACACAGGCGGGAGCTGAGGACAGACACCAGGAAATGCTGGCTTAGCAAGAGGAAAGGGGGAAAATGCTGGCAGAAGGGAGAAAACTGGAGAGAAGGAGCTAACGTCACCTCCCCAGGTGGGGCTGCTGCCCTACTGCTGCCCCAGCCCCTTTCCAGGCAGACCCACACCCCAGCCCCTCTGCGGCTCATGGCCAATGCTGTGTCCCCCCAAAATCCCAAGTGTGGGGCAGCAAACGCCTCCCCAGGCACTTCAGAGGGACTCACCGAAGCAGTGGCGGGCAGGCTCCTCGCCCCTCGCCCGGGCAGGGGGAGCCAGGCGAGGAGCAAACTTCCCCGGGCTGATGCAAGATGCCTCTGGGAGCGCGTTTGCATTCTGCGGATTCCTGGGAGCCAGCCAGAAATCCCACAATCCTACATCTTGCACATTTGGTTTCAATTAGGGAGCGGAGAGGGGGAGCCAGTCACCAATCCAGGCTGGCTTTTCGGCAGAGGTTATTTTCCTCAGCCCGAGGGAATGTGCGCAAGGCTATAATTTACAGCAAAACCCATTCATCATGCGAGAGAAAAAATAAAAAGCTCCCCATGGCCGGTGAGGGGAATTAAAGCAAAAGGCAGCGTTTTGCTTTCTGGCATTCATGGGATGGCACACACGTCCAGGACCGTCCTCCTGCACCAACAGGGTGCAGGGGCCAGGCAGGACACCCCAAAATGCCCATGATGGGGTACTCTGTATGGCCCCATTGCTAGCCTGGAAGGGTCCTGCATGGGCTGTCCCACTCAGGGCCCCTGGTGGAAAGGAAGCCCGGTTCCTGCATGGGCACATGTGGCGAGGCTGCTGTCCACAGAGCCGGCTGGCCCCGGCACGTGGCGCGGAAGCAGCGCTCTGGCAACCCGGGCTGCACGCTGAGCTCGTGGTTTTACATCACTTCCAGGCACCAGCTTGGCACCATGGCCATGGACTATGCAACGCAGCAGGGAGAAAACAATCATCATCATAATCAGCTCACACTGATTTTTGTGCAATAGCTAAATGCAATTAAAAACAAATTAAAAGGTTAATTATTTTTCTTTCAGATTAGTGTTTCGGCTGTATTTTATGCCAGCACCCTCACTGCTGCGGCAGGGAAGCTGCACCCCCAGCAGCAGGCCAGTGGCTCCCAGTAAGTGCTCTTGTGTGCAGGGCACCGCACAGCCCCACAGCTGTAGCCTTGTTGCTAAAACAACCTCCTTGTAAGACCCTAACCCTGTCTGGCCTCCAGGCAATAAAACAAGCCACCGGTACCCTTGCTGGTGCCGGCAGAGAGGGGCTGCGATGCCAGCCCAGCCATGGGCACAATGAGAGGCATGGCACAGGGCACAGCAGGCGAGGCGGAGCACCTCCAGTCTAGCAGGCAGGGCAGGCAGGAGCAGGTTAGTGCAGGGCCTGCTGCAGGGCTCTCCACCAAGCCCTTGCTGCCCTACGTGCACACTGGCATGAACACTGGCCGGCTCCCCTCCATCCCTGCTACCTGGAATTGGCACTCAATAACTTGGCAACAGCCAGCATCGCATTGCTCTATCCCAGGACATCTCAATGTGAAGGTGCTGGTGTGCAGAGCCAAAAAGCCAAAGGAGTGGTGATCCCCCCTGGTTCACTATGCAGCCCTTTGCTCCTGCTCAGCATTCCCCCAACGTGGGCCACGCTGTGCTCCAACTGCTGCCTGCTCCATACCAAGAAGGAGCAGCTCCGGAAGGAGCAGATATGCCCCTTCCTCACAGCAGCTGCTCCTAGGGCCTGTCAGAGCCGGTGGGCAGGGGGAGGTGGTGCAGACCACAAGACCACCCGCAGCACTCCGCTCCAGCTCCCCACTTTGGCCCCCATCCCGGGCTGTCTCCCCAGGGACCCACAGCCGCCAGACTGCCTTGGCCACACAGCCCAGCTGGCCCACGGCGAGCCACCAGCAGCCACCTGCACTGGCCAGGACCCCCCACATGGGCACTGCTTCCCAGGGACACACTGTGCAGAGTGCTCAGCTGAGCCTGGGGAGCCCAACAGCCACCGTGGCACTCAGTGACTTGGCAACTTCTCCAGTGGGGAGCAGTTTAAGCCCCAGTTCCAGCCCTGCAAGCGTAAATTCCTCCCCAAGCAGCCACAGGGCAGTGGGTGGCTGCGCACCCCCACACCAGAGGCTATGGTGAGACTCAAGCGGGAGAGGATCTGGCCAAGCACCATCTCCTCTCGCAGACAGGAGGTGAGGCAGTAAGAGCCGCTCTGCCTGAGGGCATCAGGACACCGTGCTCTGGGCCGTGAGCTGAAGAGCACTCCCCAGGCAAGCAGGGGGCAGGTGGTGCTGCTGGAGGACACCAGGCTGGGCTGGTTGCACACTGCAGCGCAGCACATGTGCCCATTCGGACCTGCTTAAGGCTTGCCACTGTTTGCAGAAATTCAAGAGGAAAGTGAAGCTCTGCTTCCTCCAGAGACACCCCAAACAAGCACTGCAGGCCAGAGGACCTGCCTGCAGCAACCCCTGCCGTGCTGGGCACAGTCAGACCTTTACTCTACATGAAGATCCTCTGTGAAAAGTCACCATCATTACACCACCACCAAATAACAGACAGGAGGGACTCAAGAGTTTAATCAGGTGCTTCCAGTTATGCAATGTACAAAGGATGACCAAAAGGGAGGACCTGGGCAATGACAAGGACCCTATTAAAAAAAATAATCACGTAGATTTGAGAAAAATAAAAATTCAAGATTAACCCCATCCCTGTACCATAAAAATCCTCTGCATGTACAATGAATATTACTATATACATGTTTAAAAATAAATGCCCACAGCCTGGAGTGCAAAGAGCAGCGCTGTGGCTGTGCTTTGTGGCAGGGAAATCCATAAAGCATTTGGTTTTTAAATTAAAATATAAATAGAAGCATACAACATGCCAAGAACCAAGTGGGTTACATCCTCCTCTGCACAGGGCCAGAGCAAGCAGGATCAGCCCCTACCAGTTACAGCTATAAACCTTCATGTGTCCGAATTCCCAGCCCACCAGGAGGGCCAGGCAGCCTGGCTTGAGCACTGTGCTGCTGCTACACCCCGTTCTTCACTAGCTCGTGGATCCCATCCTCGTCAATAATCAAAGGTGCACAGAACTCTCGGCCCTTCACATACTTTTCCAGACCCTAAAGGAGGACAAAGCAGCTCATTAGGAACACATCACATGTCACTTGCTCTGTAGACCTGCTGAGCTGTTCCGCAGGTGGCTCTGACCCCCTCCCATGCTAGCAGCTTTGGGGGACTCTGCCTTGAAAATCTCCACTGTGAATTAAAGTCATGCTTTTGTGGCTTACTCCCTCCCAAGCATGCCCTGCCAGCCTCACCACCCCTAGTTAATCTGCAAGGGTGCCCAAGCTCTGGGGAGTCAGTACTCACCTCTCCTCCATAGGAGATGAGGGGAGAAATTTCACACTGGATTGGCAGGTCATTTGCATCCTTCAAGCTGCAGAGAAAAGTAACAGAGGGTTAACTACATCCTGCCAGGGGTGCAGACTGGGCCGAGAGATCTCGCAGGTGCCGGCACAGGGTCAGCGCTGTCTGGGGCACCAGTGGCTGCTGGCCCACGCAGACCCCACCAGTGCAGAGCTACGCAGGGTTAGTCAAGCCTTGAGTGCTCTCCATGGAGCTGCAAGCTAAAGTTTAGATATCAGCAGCTACTGAAAGAAAAGAGCTTTAGATGCAGCTTTACTGAGGGTTTACATGCCTTCCCATGTGTGCAACTACAACAGCGCCTACACCCCTGGCCTGGATCCCAGCCCAGTTGTATTTGATGCTGCATGCAACCTAGTCACTCCTTCCTCCTTCTTTCTCTCTTATTCTTGGGTGATGAGATGCACTTGCAGCACCTTTCTGTTTGGTTGGTCACAACAGGCCTTTCTTAAAAAAAACTTCTTGTTTAAAGCACAACCTGAAGACACAGGGTAAGGCTTGCTCAGAAACACTCCCTGTGGCACCAGCTTCTCCTTCTGCTTTTGCGTCTTACATCAACTGTCCAGCTTCTCTGTTCTGCACAAGAGCCTGAGCTGGTGAGGACAATGACAGACCCACACCAGCACTGCCTGCACAGCCTAGCCCCAAAACAACCACAGCAGCACTGCTGGGCAGGGGTCTACATAGTGTCCCTGACCCTGCTCCTGCTGCCATAAGCATATGCAGGATCCCCCAGATGCTCCCAGGATCCAGCCAGTGTTTAAGCCTGGCCGGGGGGAGCAAACAAAGAACACCAGGGTACCCTTTTGCACCTGCTCACCACCACAGCCAGAGAGGACACAGGACATCATATGTGACAACTCTTCCTTGCCCAGGACAAAACTTGTCCCTGCTACCACATGCTCACTCAGTTGCTTCCTGTCCTTGCTGCGAGTAAATAAAACTCACTCACCCTAACCCAGCCCTTGCACTTGCGCTTGCCTTGGAGTCAGATTCCTCTCAAGATCAAAAAAAATAAAAATAAAAAATAATGCCTTTAACTGGAAATGAAGGACAAATGTAGGATAAAGCGCATCCTTTATCGGACATCATAACTAGCGTGATAGGCTACTTAGAAGGGTGAAAGCACTTGGAGTCTTGAATTAAAAATAGAGACCTTAGGTGTATCCCACCAGAAGGTACCAGAAGATACAATTTCTCCTGAAGAGGAAGAAAAAGCAGCAAGCTTGCTTAGTCTGGAAGTCATTTACTTACCAGCTTGAAGTCCCAGCCCCACACATGTGCCCTGTGGCACAGAAGAACGCACTGCTTTTAGAGAAGTTGCTTTAATACTTCTGTCATCTTCCCTGTTTACTTCTATAAACTTCTAAGAGCTGAGCCAGGGGCGGGAGTCAGGATCTGGATCTCAAAACTCAAGAGCTGCAGCCACACAAAGCGCAGCTCACTGCCTATGCTGGGGTCTGCACATGCTACATCAAAGCCTGCTTGACATTCACTTGATGTTCTTAATTCCACGTCAATCTGGTGGGTACTGGGAGACAGCAGCAGTCTCCAGCTACAGGACTGGCCAGGATAAGCCTGGGCTGTGCTGCATCACAGGGAGTGTCATCGAAGGGACAGGCTGGCGTGTTACCCTGCAGCACCCCACCTCCTGTGGGGTGATCTCTGGGGGCTGCACACAGTCAGCAGCAGGTTGCCTGCTGTCCTGCATCTGTACCAATGGCACAAGCTCCTTCCAGTTATCCCCACCTGCTGCCCCTCTGGAAAGGAGCCCAGGAGGGAGCAGACACTGCCTGCTTATTGCCCACCACCATGAGATGCAGCATCCACAGAGTCCTACAGAGAGACATGCCCCACTCCCAGCATGCAGCCCAAGCACCCTGCCCCATTAGTCACTATGGGCACCTGCTCACCAGCGCACACCCTTCGCAGCAACCACAGCCTGGCACACTGCTTTGCCTACAGCCTGTTAGTACCTAAGCACAGCCCCGCCACCATGCAAGCTGCACGGTATAGTTACTTGTCATTGACATCTGCTGGGGTGGCATCTGACCTTCCATTTGTGACACTACATGGGAATAAACATGGGTTAGCAAAGGTGCGAAACCACAGAGCAGATGAGGTTTGCTGTTCTCCAAACAGGGGTTGTGGGGGTTCTCTTGGTCAAGGGATGCCGTGACCCCAGCCTGCCTGCTGCATGGATCTGCTGGTGTGGTTGGGCTTTAGGAAGCAACCTTGTCCCTGCATGGGCAACCTTAGCTGTGCAACAGAGACCAGCAGGATTTGGTTCACAGACACTGAATCAAAAAGGAAAGCTCCCGCTGCACAAGTGAGTGCCCCTTTGCTGGCCACCACCTGGCCCACCTAGGAGAAGGGACCCATAGCTGGTTGCTCCAGCAATGAAATGCAGACTGTCCAGTGCTTGATACCCAACCCAGAAAGGATGCAGGAGTGCTGGGAGCAACAACTCACCGAGGGATGGCTGGGATGCGTGTGCCGTTTTCATCCACAAAGTGTCCCCCTGCATTGAGAACCCAGCAGTGGTGCAGGGACATCAAGGCATGTCGGGCTGTTGTGGGGTTGTCCTTGCCATTCTGGCTGTCTGCATTCTTCAGGGGAGAAAACTCATCCTCACGCAGCACCTCATACACTACAAACTTCCTGGTGGAGGAAGAGGGGTAGGAGGGTCAGGTTTGGGAAATGTGGTTGTTCCCTGTCACTCTGGCTTCTTCCCTGCCAGGATGGCTGAGCTGGGGCCACAGCAGCTGAACCAAGGCCATGGCCCCCAAAACCCACTGGCTGTCCTCACAACCACAAAAGAGAGAGCGGAAGACCTGGGCTGCAGGGTCAGTAGATGCTCCTCTGGCCCAGGCACAGGGTGCTGCCAACCTAGAGGCACACAGCACCTGCCTCTCCTCCTGCTCATGTCAGGGCACAATGGTCCACTGTCACTGAACAGCATCGGAGCTAACATCCTATCCTGATTCTAGGGGGCTGCCAATGAGCACAGCCCTGGGGTGCAATTCCTCCTTCCAGAGACTCTCAGAGCTGCCCAAGGGAGAGCCAGCAGCCTGCTCCAGCAGAGAAAAAAATGGCATACTTGGAAAACTGGAAGATGTCGAAGACAAACTTTTCCATCTTTATCCCATTGGGCTTCTCAGGTTGGATCAGCTGTCCTGTAGTGATGTCCACATGTGGAATCTTCTTCTCAGCCACGTGGTGCTGCAGCTGTGGTTCATAAGTGCTGTAATGGGCCAAGAAAGAGATGTCACTCACCCGAGCAACGCACGTCTCCAGCTCCCCAGCTCAGACACTGCTGCAGTAGGAGAGCTGCTCTGCCCTGACCCCCAGTGTCAAGGCACAGGCTGCTCATCCCCACAGCAGCCAGGAGAGGACAGCCCCACCGCCCTGGCACCAGCAGCCAGTGATGGCTGGGGGAAAACCTCATCACAAGGAAAGAACTGTGGAGAGGCAGGGGTCAGGCAGTACAGGGAGAGGCCAGGGACCAGACTGTGTGGGCCTCATCGCACCGCACATGCAAACAGCTGGAGCTCAACCAGCAGAAAGCAAGGGGCAGGTGGCTAGGATGTCAGCTCTGCTTGGCACCAGCGCTCCTCCTCCAGCACCCCAGCAGGCCCTTACTTGACTACATCTTTCAGGAAGGCAGTGGTGAAGTAGTGATTGGCGATGTTGCCCGCATTGAAGAGCAGCCGCCCATCTGGGCCCCGTTTCTGGGCAGTAGCCAGGGAGATCTCGCTGTACTCCACCACCTGGTAGACACCGTCCACTCGGCACACCACGCCGACGGGCTCCGTGGGGTTGGTCTTCTCCACCACCTGTCCAAGGGAAGCACTGTCAGGGAATGACCTTCCCAGAGACCTGCACTTCAAATATACTGCCTTATATCTAGCATCCTCCATGGAGGCTTTTTCCTGTGCAGGACAGCATGGATAAGGCAGGGATAGGCATGGTGGAGACCCCATCCCTGGAGGAGGGTGAGATGGCAGGGATGGGTGATAGTGTGCAAGGGACACCTGGAGGGTGCAGGGCAGGATCTGGCACCAAGCCCTTATGTGGTTGGCAGAGGGCATGGATAATTTTAGCACTCAGCCCATATGTGAACAGCCAGCTTGCTGCGCAATAGTAGAGGCTGCTGGCTCAGCAGAGCCATCCCCCTACACCTGACCTCCCTCCTCTTCCTGCACACCTCCCTTTGGGCAATGGGACCCTCCCAGCAAATCCCTACCTGTCACTGCTGCCACAGCAGGGCAGCATACAAAGACACAGGCTTCCTCCTTTCTGCATGCTAGGGTTATTTCCTCCTTCTCTTACATAGACCAGAAGGAGGAACTGTTTTCCCTTTCTTAGTTTGCTCTCTGAAAGCTTAAAGGCCAGCAAGCCCTCTCACCTGCTTGGCAGAGCTAAGCCTAATGCAAACACAATCACATAGCCCCTTTGGCTGCTAATCCAGCCTTTCAATAAAGCTTTGGGTGTGCAATCTCTCATCCATGACACACAGGGCTGGGCTTAGCAGTCAACTGCACCTAGTGTGTCACATGCCAGGACAGCTGGCAGGCTGTGGCAGGGATCCCGGATGCCCATGCTCCCTGCAGCCTCCCAAAGAGCTGCCCAGTATCAGGGTAGGGACTGACAAGCCCCACAGGGCTCCCCAGCGGCTCTTGGCCCCAGGGACTAAGGGACAAGTGAGCCTTGGGGCTGCCAGTGTTACATCCCCATGCAAGGCAGGAGGGAAGCAGCACCAAGCAGAAGTGAGTGACACCCCATATTCCCTGGGGTGCCAGACCCAATGTGCAGGTGGGACTCTGGCAGCACATGCTACACCACCAGCAATCTCCTGGTGCTTAGCTGTCCCTCCTGGCTGCAGCAAGCCAGCGAAGAAAGGGTGAGGAGTCAGGGAAGTCAGGCAAAGATCAGGACAGAGTGCACCCTGCTCCAGGGAAGGACTTCCTGCCTGCCCCCAAAACCATACCTTGGCCCCACAGTCTGCTCCCTTCTCCAAGCAGAACCCGATGAACCTGGGGTCAGCCACCTTCACCAGGATGTTATCCACACAGTAGACATGGACACTCTGCACGCCTCTCCGCTCCATGTCCTCCACAATGCCGTGTGCTCCCAGGGCCCGGTACAGGCCCCCATTGCCATCTGCAGAGGGAACAAACTGCTGGGGGCTGCAGCAACACCCATCTGGCTCATCCACCAGCCACACTCATCCTCTTTTCCCCACAGAGCTAGCATGGAGGGTCACCAGCCCTAACCATACCCCACCCTGGTCCCCCCCACCAAGACAGACACCTCCCAGACTGCGTCACCCCCAGGCCACGTCATGCTGTGAGACTGCCCTGTGCAGGCTCCAGCTCCAAAAACTTGTCCTCAGCACTGTGTCTCATCCCCCTTCACCTCTCCTGCCAGCTCCTGGTCACCAACCTGGTGCCATGGCAATCTTGCCCTTCTCCTCCAGCAGGATTTTCCCATCAAAACCCAGGGCAGGCAGCATGCCCTGCTGGAAGAAAATGACATTTTCCTTCTTCAAGCCAAAATAGTGATGCTTCACAAAGAATTCCCTGGTCGACTCCATAGTCCGGCCACTTGTCATGATGTACCTGTTGCAGTGCAGAAAAGACCTGATGAGCAGGGACGAGAGACATGGTCTCATACTCCTCAACCCAAACGTGGGGAATTGCTTCAGCCTGTAACACTCCTGACAGGCTTCCTCCCCCAGCAAACATTTAGAGGGATCTGACCTGTGGTGATCCTGCCTTTTTGGCAAGCAAATGAAGGGCTTCACCCCTCCTTGCAACATACATCTCCAGAACTCTACCACACCCTGCGCAAGGGGGGACACCCAGCTGCAGCTGCCAGACGCAGCTACAACACGAACATCCTGCTCACACACCCCTGCAGCCCCTTGTCTCCCAGACCCGTCTCATGTGGCTGCCGTCCCATGTGGTGAGGCAACAGATGCTCCCACGGGCTGCTGGGTTGAGCCTATCATGTGGCACCTACCAGCGGTCCCACACTGTGGGGCTCACCAATACCATCTTCTGATCCTGGACCTGATGACTCCACAGGTCATGCCCACGGCAACAGCACGGCATGCTGTGCAAACCCACGGACCCTTGGGCTGTCATGGGGGTCTGCACCAACCCACAGGCTAGTCAGACCTTGGCACGTTGAGGCCAAGAGGGCCCATGCCAACCCACAAGAGCTCATCCCACCGACGCCAGCAGGACACTGCTACCACCACCCTGCATTTAATCCCACCAAGGCCACCCCAGGGGTGCTGACCACCGAGAGCAGGGTGCTCACCAGGGAATGGTGCAGGGGGTGCCATGCTGCTCCTCTGCCAGCTGCTGCAGCCGCCGCAGGCGCTGGGCCTGGAGGTGGAAGAGGGTCTTGCGGGAGGGCAGCCCCACATCACACATGCCCTTGGGGTAGGGGACGCCGAGGCGGGTGCCCTGCCCGCCGGCCAGCAGCAGCGCGGCTACGCGGCTCCCCGCGATCTCCGCCAGCCCTGCGCCCGGGAAGGAGAG
>JANRGW010035419.1:24471-40100 GCA_024733675.1 Psilopsiagon aymara
GGAGCTGCCGCGACCCCACACCCCTTTATAGCCCCCCGCCACCGCGGGGCCGCCAATGGCAGGCGGCGGCCGCACGCCCCGCGCCCTCACTGGCTGCTGAGCACGGCGTCACGGCGGCGGCTGCGCCCAGCGGAGCCAATCGGGACGGCCGCTTGCGGCAGCGCGCGCGCCGGCGGCTGCCATGGCAACGCCCGCCACGTCAGCGCTCGGCCCAGGCGGCGAGAAGAGGCGGGGCCGGGCCCGGGATACCCCGCGCCGGCCGCGGGGCTCCGGGAGAGGCGCTCCCTCCCGATCCGGGAACACGGGCGCCCCCGGCTCGGTGTGCACGCTGGTGGGGCTGCGGCGGCCCCTCTCCGTCCTGCAGCTGGAGGAGAAAAACAACACCCCAACCCCACCCCAGGCGGGGCACGAGAAGTCTCCGCAGGGGGCGGCTCTCGCCGTCAGCCGTGCCTTGGGAACCTGCCGGGGTCAGCTCCAGAGCTGCAGCGTCCCCTTGGCCCACGTGAAGTCATCGCAGGCTGCAGCCAAACCCCCCCCGCACTGGATCCGGGTCCGCGCACCGCTGGCGGCTGCAGAGCGTTGTGCAACTCCCGGTGTGTCCCTGTGGATCATCCCGCGTCAGCCGGAGCGGTTTTCCCCTGACTGCTATCATTTGGGGATGATATCACTGCGGAAACCGTTACGCCAGAGCGGCCCTGTGCGGTGTGAGTAAGCGGTGCTGCCGCAGGAGCCTGAGCCCCGACAGACAGGGAGGAGACACGGCCGAGTCTAACTGGGCGAAGGTCACCCTAGCAGGCAACCGAGCCCCCACAGCTGCTGGTGCCACCACGAGTGGGTGCCACAGAACAATGTGGCACTTCACCAGGGGTCCCACAAGAAACACATGCTGGACAACCACTCCATACTGAAGCATCATTTATTAATCACCTGTATCAAGCACACATCTGCTCAGCAATGGTGCATGATGGGACACAACAGTTGACATCTAACCCGAAGGGAGGCACGTGGTTACAGTATCCGGCACAGCAGGAAGAAGTGTACTGAACCCTCTGGAAAGACAACCTGGGTGCAAGAGGGTGCTCAGGCTAAATTGTTAGGAGGCTGGAGACCAGCGAGGATAGAATTAGGAATACAGCTAAGATCAGAGCTGACTTGTGCTTTGGCCAGTGTTTTAAAAACCAGTTACCCTCCTTGCATATAATAAATAGGTGGAAGTGCAAAGAACTTTCTCCCTCACTGTTCCCACAGACACTGGTGGCAGAGGAAGGACTACTTTTCTTTGATTGGCAGTGACAATTCCTGTCAGATCAGCTACAAAACCCAACCATCACCAAGAAATAACTGAGCACCACTGTGTTTCCCATTTACACACATGGTCCAAGGGGGCACAGCCCCTTGGAGTGCCTTCTCCTGGGTAGGAGGGCCAGGTCCAGGGCATCCCACCAGAGCAGCACCAGCCTTCCCTGGCTTGTCTTGAGGCTTCATCTTTCATCCCTTTCTCCCTCAAATCAGATCTCTCCTATAAAGGCAGCTTGCAGGTTTCACATCTAGCTGTTACCTAGCCAAGACTACACAGGTTGGTGCTACACCAAGGGCTATTGGGAGGGAGCTGCATCAGCAGCATGGAACAAGAGATCCAGCAAGCATCTGAGCCTCAACACTTCTGCATCTCAAGCAGGCAGTAATTTGGAGATGGGAAAGCCAGGACCATCCAGGCACACAACACAACAGATGCCTTGGACTGAATCACAACACACACTTCAGATACTGACAGGTTTTAGCAGGGCTGAAACTTATGCCAAGCCACCAACAGATCACTGAGACACCAGAGTGGGCTTCACCTTGATAGAAAAGGTTTCGAAGGCAGAGAGTGCATGATAATGATAAAATGCTTCTGCTCCAAGCAGCTTCTAAAACTCCCTGTACCACAGAGTCTACAGACGGAAGCCAGGGGCTGGAGCCAGTAACAATACAGAGATCAGCATCTTCAACCCTTGATAGGAATAAAATTTAAAGCAGCAGGTTTTTTGCCCAACTCCATCCTCAAGCCTGGTCAATGAGAATCCAGAGAGAAAATGTGGCAGCACCTTGAAGATTTATTTAGCTTCTATTAAAGCAGCTGAACAAAACCTCAGCCAAACTCTGATGGAACAGCTTTACCATGCTGCAAGCACAGGCTGTAGCTCCTCTCTACAGATTCATCCTGGCACAGCTCTCTATCTTTAGTTACAAATCCAAAGCATAATTCTGATCGAAAAAGAGATGTGCTTGAAAGAAGACAGACCAGCTCACAATCCTAGACAAATGCATGTGAGAACTTAAATGCATTGGAGTTCTGCACCAGCACCCTGGTATCTTCCTGCCTGGCACACACACAGCCAGCTTAACCCTGCTGGCACAATGGCATTCAACATGTGAACTTTGGGGTCAAAGTGTTTTCACCCCTGGCTCAACCCACCAGAGACAGCAACAACTCAGAGCTGAGGTCAGTCAATATCTACCAATACTCAGAGTACTTGTAAACACTGTTCTTCACATAGGAAAAATTCTCACCCAGTTAATCATCCAATTCCTCCCATACACTAAAGGTGCTTCACTGCAAGGACAATTAAATTAAAAGCAACGAATCACACACCCCATCTATGCAAAGCTGCTACATACACCAAAGCATCATTCCCAGAAAAAGTCTGATCAGCAAATTTCACCCTAAAACTCATTGTGGGCTTTTTAATATTGTTTGTTCTTCTCACGGAAAACTTATCACCTCAAAGGCAACAGAAACATTCAGAGAGATTGCTCCTTTCTGAGGGAGTTTGGGAAGGGCCACAGCAGACAGGACTATACACCAGCATAGAGAGGGAATCTGACTTATGAAATGCTAGATACTGGATCTCCTGACATATGGCACATGCACAGGGCAAAAAAAGAAAAAATCAAGAGGAGCTTAACTGCAGGATTCCAGCAATTCCAGCATCAGCAGGATGCAAAAAGTAAACTGCAAGGTAATTCAGGTATTACTCCAGGGAAGGTCAGGGATGGCTCACGCAGCTGCCCACAAGCATTTCAGCTGGAGAAAAGAATTCACAAGGGCTCTCTTCCTCACTAAAACTGGTACCAGAGGGCCACAAGCCAGAATATGCTGGTCCTCCTCTAATTTGGGTTGTTTCACACTATGCATGCCAGGAGTCATGATACATTGTGTATGGGCTTGCACACCCCCAGGAAAATACCACCACCTACCCAATGCCAGCAGCTGTGCAAGTGAGTTTCTGCCTGTGCACTGAAGCAACACAAGCAGAGAGTATGCTCCAGGGGGAAACCTGCTTGCCCAGGTTTCTTTCCCCAACAGCATGTGGCTGTTGTCCCCGATACTGGGAAAGACCTTCTCCCAGCTAGTGAGCTCCAGGATGGACTGAGCCCTTTCCATACAGGATCTCAGATTGCCTCAGGCCCTTTGTGTAACCTATGAAGGACGAAAAGTGTCAGTGCTTCTATCTACAAGTCCAATGGGTTAATGCAAGACCACAATGCTCAACACATAGCAGCCAAGTGTGGGACCTACGACAGACAAATATTTGTTCTTTTAAGACCTGCAAGGCAGCAGTCCTGCTGAGACACAAGGAACACTGATGCTGTAGCACTCCTTTCAAAAACTATCACCTAAAGATGCTTATGTATCACAGATGATTTGCCATCAGAGCTAGGGAGCATCAGGGCCACCACAGGGCATACCCTAGAAAAGATGACTCCACACTGACAGCGTTTTCACACTACCTCAGGCTACAAAATGCTTACAGGTTGTGCCAGGAATGAGGCTGGCACTGCTCTGATGACATGCATCCACCATCAGTCCTTGCCCACCCGAGGCATACAAGCAAGTTCAGCTTACCACAGGTAGCATCACCCACACCTTGCTAAGAGTAGTATGCCATCCATGCTATGTCAGACAGATGGCTCTTCTCAGGTCACAAGGTGGTTGACAGGGTAACATGCAGCAGATCTGATTTCACTGCCTCCTCTGCTCTACGTGATGTGAAGACTTGAAAGCCCTTCTGGTCTGGTTTAAAGAGGATGGTCTTTCTGCTTCATTATTATATAGATAGAGATAATCCTCTCCCTAGAGCAAAATCAAGTGCTAAGGCCAAGACTTTACATGGTCTTGCTACAAATCACGCATAAGTGGTCGCCAAGGTCTGCTCTGTCCCCCAGGCTCTCCCCCAGGCACCACTCCTGCCACCCAAGCACTCGCTGGGGCAAAGCCACACACCCAGTGTAAATGAGCAAGCACAACACACACACAAGCACACGCTGAAAGCCATCTCGGCCTCCTCTGCACATCACAAAGCAGCAGTAAAGGTTTCAAAGCCCAGTTAAGTCCTTTGCATCTCTCCTTCACAGATGACTCAAAAGCAGGGCTAGGAAGCTCTTTTGCACATTCAACTGTAAAACATGTGAGGAAGAGGAGCAAGACAACTCTCCTGATTGTTGCTACTGCCTACAGCAAATTTTGGTACAGATACCCCCTCTTATAGGCACTCAGTGGGTAAAACGTAGCCACAACAAACTTGCCATCAAAAATCTTTCCAGTCAGCATTTTTTGGGCAGCTTTGGAATCACCAGCATTTGCATATTCAACAAAGACCTAAAAGACAGAAGAGAGAAACAGGACTTCCAGTGCAGCATGCCACATGCCCCCCCCCAACCAGAAAAACAGTTCCTGAACATGTTTTTCTTCTTTAGCCTTGCTAACGCCCAGAGCAGTGGAGCTAAAAACGAAGAACCTTCATGCCTGAAGTTTCTTCATCTCTTGCTCATTTCTAAGTGGAACGTGTTTGGTAAGGTGGGAGAAAGTATGGCAATGCTCTACATCCTCAACGCTTCCTCTCCTATCCATTGACTTCTCCCCTTCCCTGCCATATCCTGGCTTCCCTGCTAAGGCTGTTTGGGCACCTCTCAGGTTAGGCAACTGTACATAACCAGGAAGGAACTTATGCTGTCCATCAAGATAACTTGATATTTCTAGCACTATCAATGAGCAGATTTCCAGGAGCTGAGCAGCAGCCCTGCAGCAGATGGAGTGCACATGGGAATACACAGCCCATTCCCACCATTCACTTACTTGGCCTTTACCAGGATTCTCCTTTGGAATAAGCAAGGAAACCACCGGTCCATATTTCTGACACTCCTCCCTTATGTCTTCCAGGATATCTGGGAAAGGAAAGAGTTGGTTGTCTCTCACTTTGTAAACTAGATGAGCAAAGAAACAAATTAAGGCCAGATAAACACAATAGGGAACAGCCAATAGAAGGGCTTTACCTCTCAATTTAAAATAAATAATCAAGAGGTGCCACAGCAGAAGCTGATGCTGCATAATGCACATATAACGAGACAAAATGTCTGAACTGAGGCCCAGGAACACAGACCTGCAGGCAGTGAATCCCTGATAGCAGGGTTTGGAGTACACAGACAGTGCTTTTCCTTGCACACAAAGCCTGGCCTTCCAGTAGCAAAAACATTTCAGAATTATGAGTGCCTTTTCTTTGTTATGGCACTTGGAGGACAGTAATTGAAGTAGCTGCCACAAATCCTCCTTTGTGTGAGCAGAACCCAACCTTTTAAACTCATATCCCCAGAGCACTCTAGGTTTTGCCACTCACGTGGATTTGAGGACAGAAATGCAAATTCTACCAACATGCCCTGCCACCTACCACAGAGAGGTTTTGCTACAGTTGAAGAACTCCAATGAGATATTTTAGTTCCCTGCTGAGATCCTGGATAAGTTCATTAGCAAACTTTTACAGATTGCTGCTACTGGGCTCCAGAGTCCTGCACATGTCCAGCAGAAGCTCAGAGCCACAAATGTATTATGAGGTCTGTGGGCATTTAACCAAAGAACAAAATCAGAATATGTTACTATTTTTTTTAATCTGGGATTCTTCAAGAACTCACTACAAGCTCTGCTTTCTGTCTCAACCTCTTGGTCTATTCTCTGTTGGTGCAGTTGGCCCACTTGTTTCCAAATTTCAGCTGAGCAGCAATTTGTTTGTTGCTCTGGTGCCTATTAATTGTACTTCTGCTTGTTCCTCACATCCCTAAAGCCAAACAAAAGAGTCCATGAGACCACACTGCTATACAGGAATTGCATGGCTTGCACCAACCTTCGTATTCTTCTTCACACTGCAGAGAAGCATCACTTAGGACATTTAGCAGCCTCAGCACAGGCGTGGGGAGCATCACCAAATCTTCAATATGGGGAGCTGTTTGACACCCAAAGAATTAAATAAATCAAAGTCCAAAGGAGCAAGCAAACAGGAAGTTAACTCAAAATACGCTATATGATAGCTATAAGACACAGCACTTCCTGCTGTTTGCAGGACAGTTTTGCAGTTACAGCCTGTATTCTCCCTGTTTTCTACTTATCTTCACCTGTGCACTGAGATACTCTTCCAAAGGGTTCGGTGCACTCTGCAATTACACTGGGACCAGCACCTGAAATTGCTTTTAAAATTACAAAGCTAGCAGAATTAAGACTGGAGTTATATGTCTACTTAGATGCAGAAACTGATATGACCTCAAGAGCTATGCTAAGTTCAGCAAACTGCCCTGCATATCTGGAGATATGGGAAGATGAAATAAATACTCTGCAACCTGCCTCTTCTGTTACGGCTACAAGATGAAAACAGGCCGGCCAGCTTCTGTAATTCCAGTTCTTAAGCTATACTACAGCACAAGCCTCACTATCCTCCAGGATATCTTTCAGTTCTTCCCTAAACACCATTTAAAATGGAGGATTAATTCTTAATTAATTTAATTCTTCCCTCTTTCAAAATCCAACTGCAATGCACTGTGTTTAAGACCACCCCACAATCTTGCAAAGAAATGAGAAAAGCTACTTAGCTACTTCAGCAATGCAGTGCTATAGAATATGACATGACTACAAGAGAGTGGCCGCAAGCTGTGTGAGCAATGGTCCTGTGAACTTTAGAGGAGTAAAAATAAAGCCCGCTGCTATGGGGCACTTGGCTGTAACAGAACAAGCAGCTGGATGGCCTGGAACAAGCAGTGTAGCGTAGAGACTACTGTGGAAGAAGAAAACCATCAAGGTGGACAGACTAATCCAAACAGAGTCACATGCAAGAAGACACCCAGACTCCTAGAAACTCAAAGCAGTGGGGACACTGTCAGTTCTCCAGGGACAAAAGCCTGATTTCATGTTCCTGAAAGGGACTGGCAGGCCAGTCATGAATTTAAGATCTGGAAGCCCAACTTGCAGTACATGGAGAGCATTAATGTTTTTATCTGCATTGGCAGCTACAGTTACCAAACACAATAGCAGTACCTCACAATCCTCGGACTTGACAGTGGGAGAGAGGAGAGAAAAGGGAAGAAATAGCCTCAGTTCTCCAGTCTTATCCTTCTGTCTATATTTGCAAAGAGAGTGGGTTATTATTTCTTTGGAAATACTTTTCCAAGCTAAGCACACACGTGTGAGGAAACCAACATCTCTGCCAGACACAGACAGATGTTGATTTCATGTTGCAAGAGGAGATGACAGAACAAGCACATAGCTATAAATCAACTCCTTCCTGACATGGAAGCGTCCTTATGCAAAGCTTACAGTACGAAAGGTCTTATCAGTCTAGATGATGCCCAGACAGCACTCAAGGACGGCCCTTTGAATAAAGGTGTTGCATCCAGATAACCAGGCATGTTCCAGCATCCAAGTAAACATCTGGGACCATTCCTCCACAGGACTCTTGGCAACCAAGAGTCAACATCAGATGAACCAGAAACTGAAAGAATATTTAAGTGTCACCTCAAACTTATATGCTGCCCTTTTTATTGAAGAAAGTCTGTAATTCATTTCACATGCCTTTTTTCAGAGATGGAAACAAACCAAACCCTAGGACTCAAAGCCATCTGGTCTTCTCATAACCAAGTCACAAATGCATTTCTTGCAATACGTTTCTGCCATAGGAGGTACTTTCTGCCCAGCCCCTCTGCTCCTCTTCAGAATGCCAGGAGATACCTACAACACTGACAACACAGAGCCTGCAAACAGCTCAGGAAAGAAGTTGAGGAACTGGAAAGTCAAGACTTGGCTGTAAATGACAAGGAAAGCCATTCTCAGCTGTCTTTCCTCTAAACAGGAAAAACTTTGTCCAAGTGAAAGGCAATGACAGATCATTTTCTGACTTCCTAGGAAAGCAACAGTAAATGCTTCTTTGTGGAGACAAGCATATGTAAAAGTTTGGCAAAGAGAACTAGGAAAAAAAGAAGCCATTATATAAACTTGCAGCAATACCCACAGAAGCACCTTCCTAGGTACAGTTAGAGGTCTGTGTTTAACATTAGAGCTGAAAGCTGCCGATATATTACCCCCTCTGCTCTACAGCAATACCAGCTGCAAAGTTCAGCCACAGAAGGTGGAACTGTAGTGGATTACCACAGTTCCAGTTCCTGAGATGCAAGGGTAGTCTGAAAACAGGAACGAGTTTGTTGCCTTTGCCTAATACACAGGAATGTCAGTATCTTGATGTGACCACAAGAGGCAATACATAACAACCTTCACTGCAAAGTACACCAAGCAGCTTAAGAAAAGCAGGGCAAAGATTCAAGGAAAATGCTAGTTCAGCCAGAAGCTGGATGTCTGAAGCATCAGTTTATGCTGCAGAAAAGCTGGATACAGAGCTCTTCACTGGTGTTCCTGAAAGCAGACAAGCTTTACAGGATGCTGCAGTTCTTTTGGAACAGAAATCAGGGAGGGATATGAGCCTGAACAGGGTACTGTCAGCCCATCTTTTGCTAACAGCCTGCAACCCACATGGGGAGGAGGGAAGGTGGAAGTGGTCGTGGGGAAACTTTTAATAGATTGAAGAGAAACTGACAGATGAAAGTGCCATTGACATCTGCTGTGACCTGCCACACTGGCACCAGGAAAGGCAGGCCAGCCACTGCAAAAATAGGTTTGCACCATGAAAACAGCTTTGGACTATCTGACCTGTTCAGAGGATGCAGCAGCAGCAGAGGCTACCACCAGCCACTGCCCTAGTCACTCACATCCCTGGCTTCTGAACTGGTTAACACTTGGCATATGAACACCAATCCGCTACCATAAATAGTATAGTACTCTTCAAAAGCACCAGGCACAGTATTGGGTAAATACCTTAGTAATTTCTGTCCCCTCAGAAAATGCTGCTGCTTATGCATTCTTGGTCAGTTTGATCTGAGCAGAATTTAATGAAATCCAACCAGGGAAAAGCAACAGCCCAGGGGGCTAGAGGGGCATGGCAGCAATGACAGCACAGGCATCGCTCTGACCTGCCTACCTGTGATACCGTGGAGGGCTGCCAAGTGCCGCTATGAGCAAAGGAGCAGCAATGAGGCCAGGACCAGAAACAGTATGATTTAACTGCTCTTTGTGGTACTTCCACTACAGAGCTGAGAAAGCCATGAGCAGGGGTGACATGCACAGCTTACCAAAGGGAATGCTGAAGAACGGGCTGCATAAAGCCTTCTCAGCAGAGGCTCGCTTTCCTTGGTCACAATGAAGCATGCTGGAAGAGAAGACAGCCTTATGCTCTTTCATGTAACATTCCTGCATTGACAAATTAAACACAGGCTGGAAGCCAGTACTGAGGAACACCCTATCTTTTTTGGCTGTTTATGGGTCAAAGGGAAGAACGAGAAGCATGCCTTTTGATTCACAGCTGAAGCACACCAGAAGAATCCCCTGAAAGCATTCTGGGTACACGGCACAATAAGTTTTACTTCTTGATGACTCTCAGCACCAAATGATGGAAATTGCTTACTTAACAAGTTCACAGGGAAGTTCAACAAGGCATGTTCCAGCTCCACTTTCCCAGACTATTCAGCCCATGTCTCAGACACACATGAAATCTTATGAAAGATTTATTTTACTTCCAAAATTTATCTTATCACACTCCAAGAAACTCCCACATCTTTCCACAAATGGGACTCAAAGCAGCTAATAGCCCAGTGCTTGCCTGAGAACATCCCTTACTCAGCTTTACCAGTGGCTCCCAATCCTATTTCCGCCAAGTTGCATCCTCATTCACTTTGCAGCCTCAGAACAGAGTCACAGGACAGCAAAAAACAATCCCCTTGGCAGACCTCCCCACAGAGAGCTACATAAGTGCATTTGAATCTTGACAGCAAGGGAGAAGCAGCACTGTCTGCCCCCTCCATCATTTCTGACAACACTCCCCTAAAGCAGCAGTCTCCAGTTTTCTCCAAATATAACCTCATTGGCAGGAAGTACAAAGCACTGAAACAGCAATTGGTTAACACATGACTGATATTCTTTATGTGCTTCCTCCAAACTGTGCCAAAATCAGGAGCTGAAGGATGTCTGCTAATGCTTGCACTTGTTACTACCATAGTGGCTGGGAGATTTTAAAAATAAAATTTAAGAAAAAAAGGAAAAAAAAAAAAGAAAAAGAAAGTAAAAGGCGTGGGTGCTAAGTTACCACGAGCAGGGCAGGAGACTTACAGAGCACATCTTTAAGCAAGTTAGCCAATATGACAAGTTACCTTTTGATAAGGTCTCTGAGGTGATAAGCTGGAATGGCTGAATTAACCACCCCTTCACTGGCAAATATGCGATCAATGATGGCAGAGCTGTTTGTCTGGAAAGAACAAGGAACAGTGCTTAAGGAGGAAAAAGAAAAAGACCCATACAAAGCTTGTAATATCCCATCATCTTTTAGACTGAATGCTGAGGGCTCTGGTGGCATTCTCTAAGAGATCCCCAATGCTCAAGCCTCACATGTTAAACCCACAGCCCACATCAGATGAAGCCTTTCCCATTTGCCTGTGCAAAACCTAGAAATTTCCATACATAGGCAAATTTGCAGTTACTGTGGACGTTAGGATGCTGAAAGGATACTCTTACTGGTAAGGGAAACACAAACCAAAACTATTTTATACAAAACACAGGACAGCATCAGGCTCCCAGCTCACAACACAGAGCCTTCCTCATGTTCTCTCAGGATACAGACTTCCAAGACGATCCCCAAATTAGAGCTCATTTAGACTAAAACCAGCAAGTAATTCCTCTGTCACTCTGCTGCTGAACTAGCTGGCAGCCATCAGTCAGTCATTTTGCTCTTCCTTCTGTGCCGCACTACAGCCAGCGTATCTGACCGCCCACATCCTGGCAAGAGACAGGCTCCAAACAGAGACTGCCGAAATCCCCAGCTTTCAGTAACCTGAACATAGGCAGCATTCAGACATTCCAGTCCTGCAGGGCAGGCAGGTCTTTAAGGCTCTGAAACCTTCATTTTCAAAGCAATAGGATGAGAGAAACATCCTGGAAACATACTCTAGTCACCAGGTGCTACCTCACAAATCCAGATTACAAACAAGAAGCAGGAGGACGCATCTGGTGCAAGCAAGTACACCCGCAGCAGCTCTCTTACCTTCCATTCCTGAGATTGGACTGTATGTTTCAGTTTCATTCCTGAGAACATTTCCAGTAAAACGATTCCCAGACTCCACAGATCCACAGCAGAGGTACACTCCGTCTCACTCTGGAGCCCTGCCTGCGCCAGGCAGTTCTGCAGTTCTGCCTCTGGAGCCCGATACCCGTCTGTTTGAATATATTTCACATCCTAGAGAAGATCAAACACACAGAAACAGTTATTTTCCAGATTCAGGTTCTCTACCCTATCCTTAGGTATATAGGTATCTTTCCAAGGTATCTATACCAATATATAGGTATCTATAGGCACATAGGTTCATAGGTATCTTTCCAAATAGGTCACCAAAATACTGATAAATTGACAGTGTTGCAAGCTGGCAATTCAACTTGCTATACAGAGTGTTGATAAGGAACAAAACCCAAGACTGTCTAGAAGAGGAACTATCTCCCAGCAAAACAGCAGGCATCCTAGTCACACCTGATCTCTCTGAAAGACAGCTCTGCTGGGAGGAAGAGGCTGGATGTCACTGTGGACTGACCCATTAGCCTCTCATAAGCAGAGAAGAAGATGCCAGAAATTTCAGGATAAGGCTTGAATACCCACAATATGCTCCCAAATCAGCTGCATGAGAGCATAAACAGCCCAGTCAGAACAGCAATGATCAGTTACAGCTGCCATTATTCAAGTATTGATGTTCTCTGGAACAAAACAGAAGAACGAGGCAAGCACCTAACATTCAGGCAAAGAAATTATCAAAGGCACTTCCCACGCTCCTCTTCCTTCTCCCCCTTGCAGCCAGAAGTGCTGTAGCAATCAATACCTGCCCAGCTGCTGTGGCTGGCACACTCAAACAAAATGCCCACACACCACCTGCTTAAAAGAAACGGGGAAATTCCAGAATCACACAAGTGCTGGCTGGAGGGACTGCTCTGAAGGTCTCCAATGCAGTCTCCTGCTCACAGACAAATATCTGATCAGTCAGCTGTGGCTTCGTGCAGCCAAGTTTTGTAAGTGTCCGAAGACAAACTGCATGCTGCATCTTTTTAAAGCAGGAGGGCTCATTTTAGACATGCTGTCGCAACTCAAAGAATGAAACAAGAACAGGCAAGCCCACTTCCTGGGTAAGGTGCAGGATTGGGAATTCTTACCAGGGGAATATACTCAAAAAAAATAATTACCTGATTCTCCAATTGAAAACAAAGTTTACAGAAGACGTTTTCAGGCAACAGAGGTTGCCAAAGTGGTTTATAACTTAAAAAAAATTGATACACAAATTGCTCATCAGTGTCCCTCCTCCTATGAGCAAAGAGCAGAACTTTTGCCATGGCAAAAGCAGCAATTTAGCAATCCCACCAAATAACATTTAGAGAGAGAAAACACTGTGGTCATTGGCCACAGGGCGAGATGGAATTTCACTCCTACCATCTAAGGCATTTTGAGAGATGTAAGTCATTGAGACCTTGCTCTGTATATGGCCATTCTCTGTTAAACAGTAACAGCAGGAAAAGTTATGCAAGGATAATCTTGGCAGAGCTGTCCCAAATAAAAGTAGCATAGTCTTGACTTATATAAGGAAATCACGTACATACACTGCCGCCCAAGGTAAGGGTGGTGAGGGGAAGCTGATACCCAGTGCACATTCAAAACAGGGTGAGAAGGTTCACCCATAAGAGCCAGCATATTTCTGAGAACTGGAAAAGGAAACCGAGCCAAACAAAGCAGACTGGAAGGAACCACAGGAGCAGGTAAAACACCTGATCAACTGTTACGAGGCAAGTCACAGAGCAAGCAGCAAAACACAGATCTGAATTAAAAAAAATAAGTATCTGACACGGGACACCAGGAGAATGTTTTCTGCTGATAGACTTGACCAGATTACCAGCATAAACCAGCATTCAGCCAAGAATGTGGGAGAACTGGAGACAACGTGGAGGAGTTAAGTGCAAACATTAAAAACAGCTCCTATATCAAAGGATACAGACATATCACCCACACAGTCCTGATATTCACAGTGGGCTCTACTGTCAACACCAGGTAAACCAGTAAAAAAAGTATATGAATTTGAAACCTCTAAATGAGCAGAGTGCATGGAACAGGGACAAGCCAGGGCAATGTCTGCATGGAAAAAATAATTCATTTACTAAACCTACTGCCCATCGCCCAGTCATTAAAGGCAAATTTCCTAAGAAGCTACCTGATGAAAAAGCTTTACTGATACCCCTCACAGGCTATTACTGGGAGAGGGAGGGATAAAAGGCAGCTCTATCAAGCCAACAGCAGAACCTCCTGAGGCTCTCTGCTTTCATAAGAGAACACAGAAGAGAATAACAAGAGCAAAGACAAACTTACAAAATCCAGAATATCCAAAACAAAAAAAGTGACAGCATGAAGAGGGAGTGAAAACCCAGCAAAAGGGACAAGCAGAGCAGAACAGGTAGAGATCTGTCTGTGCCAGTAAAGAACGGACACTGCCTACCCACAACCAGAGTATGGGCTTTCATCAACACAATGAGATGGGAAAAAAACATCCAGACTTTCTGAGAAAGGGAAGCTGCTGAAGATAGGATGAAAGTAAAGACAAGCACAAGGGCCCTCCCAGAGATAATGCAGTTGACTGGAAGGTTGATGGTGAAACCTGGATTACTGCTGCATGCGATAAGGGATGATAAAAGGAAATTCTACAGATCTGGGTGCTCCCACACATCTGACCACATTAAAACTAGCAAACTTTCCAGGAAGCTGACACACCACTTCTTTCAGTGCATCATTAACTTTGGAATCCATGGTCACATGTAGCACAAAGGCTTAAGACATCCACAGAGACAGGCAAGGAGAATGGGAAAACAACATTTTAGCCTTTTCCAAGAAACCCTCAGCACCAGCTCAGCTACTACATCGATCAGGTCACGGTGACTCCGACATTCAATGAGCTAAAGGCATCACAGACCCACACAACTCAACACAGAGCCAACCACTTAGACAGCAGCATGTTCCAAACCTGATTCCCCTCTTTGAAGCTAAGTCCAAAGTCAATGAGCTTAAAGCACTCCTCCTCTGCGCTCCACAGGATGTTGCGTGGCTTGAGGTCTGCATGCACGTAGCCTTTGTGGTGCAGGAAAGCCAGGGCTTCGAGAACGTCTCTGGCGCAGTGCTGGATCATCCACATGGAGCAGCCCTGGTTGCTGGAGTGCAGCAGCAGCTCGGACACACTGATGTCCAGCAGCTCCAGCAGGAGACAGCGAGATGGGCCATTTGCAGAGTAGTGGTTGGTGAACACGCCATACAGCGTCACTACAGTCAGACACAGTGACTGGCATTGGTAACAAGCAATTAAACAGTCACATTCCACCACTGACCAGATCACCACAAAAGCTGCAGGAAGCAGCGTGATGTTCACAGAGATGTAAAACCGGACTTCAGAGGGAGACAGCAAGGGAAAACCAGTCATGTCACCCCTAAGGGCTTTGGAGGACAGGCCACGAGGCTCTGCTAAAGCATCAGGGCCAAGTGCTCAGAAGATCAGACTCTGGGACATGGATAAGCACATCCTGGTGGGTAAATTGGAGGTAGTACCACTGGTTTGGGGACATGTCAATCTCTTACTGTGACAAACCTAGCACAATAGGAACCTAAGCTCTGTCTGGGTGTCTAGGTATGTTACAGCATTAAAAAGAATATCACACTGAGAAAAAGAATCAGTGCTGGGTGAACCTGAGGACTTTCAGCAGACGCCTCTGATGTGGAGACTTCCTCCCTTGACAGGCCCTTTCCTACCCATACAGCAGCTAGAGCCAGCAGGCAGACAGCCCTGCCCAAAGTGGGACACTGGGGTGCCCTGCCTGCAGGACCTACTCTGCCTACCCACAGGGTGACACCATCTCCTGCCTGCTTCTGCCTACGCTGGGGAGGTCACCCACAGGCCCCAGCCCAGGGAAGGGGGGGTACCCAGGAGCATGCACCAAGAAGCACGCACTGCAGGGATGCTGCTTTGGGGTGTCCAGGCGAGGGGCACTCAAACCTGCCCGCCACGGGTGTCAGCCCAAGGCGGACGCTGGTTTGGGAGTCCCTAGCCCTACCTGTGGGGGTCAGCTTGGGGGTGAGGGCACTCATATTCCCCAAGGGGCTGAGGGGTGGCTTGGGGACACCAGTTTGCCCCCCGGGGGGGAGCAGTAGGAACTGGACAAT